>AYEL01085667.1:0-13317 GCA_000484575.1 Olivierus martensii
ACCGAGGTACCACTGTATTTTAATATTGTAACTATGTTTAATTTTCTAAAAATATGAAAAATATTTAGTTGTATTTTAATACAGCAGTTTTTTCCAATCTTTTTTGTCACCATACCCCCTTGGCTTTTAGTAAATTATATGGTACCCGATGTGCATGCACAAAATTGCAGATGCTGTGAAGGCAAGCCTCAAGTGTCACTGATCTGGTAATTTCACTAGTTATCTTGAATGTCAACTGGGCATTTTGAGTTATTAGACCTTGCAATGAAAAAAAATCTATGCAATATCACTGGAATAGCCTGGAAATGTTGTTGATAATTATTTTTGGAATATAATAATAGCATAAAATACTTTTGAAATGTTATCTCGCATCTCCAAAAGTGCAAGCATCTCTGGTTGGGAACCATTATTATATAGAAATCTCAAATGAAAGCTGTGAATTGCTTTCTATTAATGTGCAATTATATAGAATGGAAAATAAATAAGTTTCTTTTCTCAAAATTTAATCATTTAATAAAATAATAATGCCTGTCAAACTATTAGTCATGAAATTTAGATATTTTAATGTACAATGTTTAATAAATACAAACATGATTAAATTTTTTTCTGAATTCTTATATAGTATATGACTGAATATCAACCTAATAGAAGGAGAGGCTATGCATAGATAATTGGAAAGGACAGATAATTGAATATTTTTGTTTTATTATATATTACAAATACTGGCACTACTCAAGTTATGAAATTTCGAAATTTCGAATTTCAAGGAACTCTGAATGTGAAATTTCGAATTTCAAGGAACTCTTCAAGTATTTTAAATACAGTCGGACCTCCATATATTGAAATTGAAGATGTCTTAGAAAAATTTCAATATATAGAAACCTGAATTTTCTCTAATGTAGTATAGTAGTTAAGTGATATTTTGTCCTATATCGCCTTTTTCGCGGCCCCCTGATGGTGGCGATGGTGGCTCACATTTTTTTAAAACTCAAATTTAAATGATTTGAGAAAAGTTTTGGGAAAAAATATACAAATGAATTTTTTTAATGTTAAAAAATATATATACAGTATATTAATGTATTAAAAGTCTACTGCATATAATAAATAAATGAAAAATAAGATGGACGAAACATGCATTTATTAAACAAAATAAATTAGAATAATTTAGAATATTGTATTTAATTATCAGATGTAAAGTAATTTCAAATATCCTGCTGAAGTAATTTCAATGCAGATTCCTCATAAAAATGTTCGCATTTATTGAGCGACTCAAAAATATTGTCGGGCACATTTTCTGCAAATCGAAACCATTGGCGAATCGTTTCAAATGCAGCCATTATTTCTTTTTTGGAAGGTACTTAAAAATATTGTCGGGCACATTTTCTGCAAATCAAAACCATTGGCGAATCGTTTCAAATGCAGCCATTATTTCTTTTTTGGAAGGTTTAGGAATTTCTATTTCATCTGCTTCATTGTCTTTATCTTGATTTTCACTATCTTTTATTGAATTTTAAAATGTCATCATCTGTCAGATATTCTGCTATGATAACGTCTTCATGCACGTTTAAATATTCATTAAGTGAGATTTTGATAATGTCTTCATCCATGTTTAAATATTCATTAAGTGAGATTTTGTCATTTATTGTACCTGTTACAACATTGCTCAATGTGTGACAGTACATTAACTTCTTCCATAACAGACTTTTCAGAGAAGCCGGCTTTTATGAAGCAATTCTGTATTGTTATTTCTGCTACGTCATTTTTCTAATTCTGATATACACACTCTGAGATTTTTTACATTGTCAATGGGTTGATCATTTTCAAGTACAAAAATTAGTTTCTTGAGAATCTGTTTTTGATAATGCATTTTAAGATTTTTTATTATGCCTTGATCTATTGGTTGTAATTTTGACGTTGTGTTTGGAGGAAAAAATACCAGGTTCATATTTATTAATTTTTTGTTATAGAAGAAGGATGTGCAGAACAGTTGTCTATGAAAATAACAACTTTTCTCTTCTGTCTTGTCATTTTTTTTTATCAAAATTAATTAACCACTTCTCAAAAATCTCACTTGTATCTGTGATTTCTTATTGTATTCATGGTCAACTTCTAATGACTTCACTCCTTATTTTCTTATTGTATTCATCGCCAACTTCTAATGAGTTCACTTCTTTAAAACATCTTGGCTGCTTGCTTTTACCTATAAGCAAAATTTTTAAGTTTTTCTTACCAGACATATTGGCACAAAAGGACAACAGTTATTCATTCCTTGTGTCTTTAAAAGTTAGTTTCTTATTTGGTAAACATTTTAAAAAAAGTCCAGTTTCATCCATGTTAAAAACATTATGGTAAACATTTAAGAAAAGTCCAGTTTCATCCATGTTAAAAACATTATCAGGCTGATAGTCCTTATTTTTACTTCCATAGCATTTATCATCTTTAAAAGTTAGAATCTTATTTGGTAAACAAAGGTCCACTTTCATCCATGTTAAAAACATTATAAGGCTGATACTCCTAAAGTCGTTTCAACCATGTTAAAAACATTATTAGACTGATACTCTTGTAAAATTGATTTTAAAATTGTAGTTTTCCACTGGCTACAATCAGTCTCAGATGCGCATCCACTTTCTCCAGAAATAACTTTTTCTTTGATTTTTGTGCAAAGAAACCAGTTTGGTTGTATATCAGTGCATCCTAAATAGTCAATTGAGTGTAAATATCATAACTTTTTTATCAATATGACCGGCTGTTGTGCTGTGGAATGTAAAGATAAATCGAAAGAACGAAAGAGATATTAATTTCGAAAATTAATATACTAAATAAAATATGAAAAATATAATTAAACATGCCTAAACAGGTACAATCCCTGATTCAAGTGATATTATCAATAAATATTTCCGTCGATAATTTTTAAATGAAATTTATTATAGATTTTAAATTTAATTATGTAATTTAGGCATGTAAAATTTACTCTCGATTAAACAAATTATTGATTATGTATATCCTAGTGGTATATCCTTAATAAAAATTTCTTTATAAAACATTTCCTTTTTAGCCAAAAATACTTAATTCATTGATTTAAAGCGTATGGATCTGTAAAGATTATTTCTGTTTTTTAATATTATATTCATTATTTTTATTATGAAATAAAAAAATTTTTGTATATACATTAAATTTAAATTGTACTTTTACAAAAGAAATTAATTTATTAATAAGCTATACATTTTATAAAACAACTATATATGTAGGTATATTTAAGACATACTAATATCCATGTTGAAGTATGCATTTCAGATTTCAAAAATCTATCATCATCAGCTATAATTTTTAATGTTGTGCATGTCTAAAGATATACAATTATAATAAAATTGCGATAGAATTACTATTTATAATTTGAAATAATTTCATGCAAAATTTCATGACTAAAGTTGGCTAGACAATTGAATTTCTAAACCATTGTGCACAATATTTTAATTACTTATTTAATAAATATTTATTTTATATTTAATATTTGAATTATTTATTTATCATCATCAATGATAAAAATTTACTTCGCCTCTAAACAAACAAGCATGCTGCACCACAGACTGCAGCACTGCATATCAAAAATCTACCGATAATTAACCTCACGCTTTGACTTAAAGTCTAAGGCTTCTCTTGTGCTATTAGCTTTCTATCACCCACTAACTTTAGATGCTTCTCGTGCTGCAAGCTCTAAAGAAAGATATACCAAGACATCCACCAAGGTCAATATACAAAACTAGGATACATAAAAGTTATAAAATTACAGTTGGCAGAGGCTACATAACAACTAACTTTATCTCATCATAACACACTTCCACAGTATGCACTACAATGCACCCAATCAGGTAGAAGTGAAGTAAATTTTTTCCAAACTTTTCAATATTTATAAAAAAATATATATATATATAATTCATTACTTACCAAAAAATTCACCTTCAGGATTGCTTTCCATTTCATCTTCTATTTGTTTCATAAGAGCTTCTATTTTTTTCTCAGCTTCTGTAGGCCCTTTAGGTCTTGGTGGTGTTACATTATAAGGTAATAAAGTTTTTGTATTAAGAGTGTTAGGTTTGTAACCAGAAGTTGAGCCAGGATAAGGTGGAGGAAGATCTGGATTTGGCCTATTTACATGTGTCAAATTTGTTATTATTGTTTGTTGTGAATTACAGTTTGGAATACTTCGATTTATTATAGCTGGCTGTGAAGAGCAAAGCCAAGGTTGATTTGGATTTGAATGGTCCTGAGAAAACTGTCCCTTTCCATAGGTATGGCAACCTTGTTGAAACAATTTATGATTTGATGAATTATTTGAAGTATTTGTAACTATTACTGGTTGTGCTGCATGTTGCAATGGATAAGGTTCACTAGAGGATAAAGTTCCTGATGTTCCCAAACTAGCAACTGATGAACGGTTACTATAAGTTGCAGATGCAATGCCCATCATGTGATTTCCACTATTTATAGAGCTTGTTACAATTTGTGAACCATAGCCACCACCTGTAAAAGGTAATGTGCGTTGATTAAGTGAATGTGCAGGAGTAGCTTGTGCATCAGGAGTTACAGATGTACATAATGTTGGAACAGATGACATGTGTGTTGAATTTTGAACCTGCAAATCTTGTAAGTTAGCATATAATGCAAAATCAGATGATTGTTTTGACTGAGAATATGGAGGAGGAGGCTGACGTGAATCAGAAGTAGGATTACTACAACTGGATAGTTTACCACTTGAATTAACAATGCTGCTTCTTGGACTTATGTGTAATGAATCTTGAATATTTGTTGAAGATTTCAAATTATGTCGTTGCAAATCATTAGAATAATTGTTGACTACAGAACGAGTATCAGGATGACCAGACATATTGCGGGAATAAAATACGTTTTCATATACTGGACCTGTGATACTAGTTCTTGGTGAAGTGGAATGATGAGAATCTCTACTAGAACTACTTAAACTACTTCTTGGGCTGGAGTGTACTGAATCCTGACCTGGTCTTAAAGGTGTAGTTGAAACAGGATTTGCAGATACAATTTTATTGGAATTTATAAGAAACCTGGAGTTTTCTTCACTAAATGGTAAATCATGTTGAAGATGGCTATAATTAGAAATGTCTGTATTATTTCCATTTGAGTGATTTGATTTGGATACAGGTTGTTTCGGAGTCGCAAATCGTGATGCAGCTATGACACTAGCACGGTCTATTTTTCCATAAATAGGCGATTCTTTAGATTTTGAACTGCTATTTCCGACCATAAAGCTTTCAATAGCACCAATTGAACGATTTCCCATTGATAAATTCTTAGCACTTTCCATTTCATATTTTTTGGGGCTATTGTCTTTAGTTGATCTGGAATTTTTATGTAACACTTTTCCATAACTAGAATCTGAACAGCCATAAACGGTAGATGGCACATATGGTTTGCTGTTTAAATTAGTATAAAGTTCTCTTTTCTTCTCAAAGTCTTCTCCTGCAGAAGTTTCTGATCGTTTTGGAGTAACTGAAGTAGTTACAAAATTTCTACAAGGCACTTCAAACAAACTCAAATCTTTCATAAACCTACTTGTTTCATCTTCTAGATCCTCATCATATAATTCCATATTGGAATTAAGTTACTTTTCTGTTATTGTTTTATAAAAGAACCATTTCTGCACTGATTGTCTCAATCATAAGTTACCAAATACAAGTTACGAACTTTCGACTTACTTTCTCCCTGACGTCATCAACAAGTTTCTGTTGTTTAAGATTATACTCTCGTCCTATGAGTTTGCTTAATAATATAATAACTAAGATAAAATTTAAAAGTTTAATAAAAATATTTTTTAAATACTTCGATTTATTATGCTTCTTAAATTAATTAATTCTCATTACACTTAGTCATAATATATCATAAAATAAAAACTGATACTTATATTTTCCAATAGATGACACTTGCAATTTTCTTTATAGAGATTTATGTTGCCAGCTCTATTGTTAACATTATTAATTTGCAATTCGATTAATTACCGATATCAACAATGTTCTTAGAGAAATACATAGATATACATTGATGGGCGACTACGGTTAATATTCATTTTAAATTTCTTAATTTTTAAATGTTTGGAATAATATGATCTTTTGCACATTGAAAAAAAAAAATTTAAATAATACAAGAATGAAAACAAATATAGTATAAACGTCTGTCTTGAAAACTATTCCATCACAACATTAACAGATGGCAGTAGTTAACGTTGTGATGGACATAATTACATTTAAAATCTGCTCACTTCTTATAGATTTTAAATGTAATTTAGGCGTGTATAATTGTTCTCGATTAAACCAATTATTGATTATCTATATCCTTAATAAAAATTCTTTATAGAATATTTCCATTTTAGCCAAAAATACTAAGTTCATTAATTTAAAGCATATAGATCTGTAAAGACTATTTCTGTTTTCTAATATTATATTCATTATTTTTATTATGAAATAAAAGAGTTTTGTATATACATTGAACTTAAATTGTTTTTAAATTTTTATTTTTTTACAAAAAAAAAATTTTTAATTTTTCAATAAACTACACATTTTATAAAACAACTATATATGTAGACATATTTGAGACATTCTAATATCCATGTTGAAGTATGCCTTTCAGATTTCAAAAATCTATCATTAGCTTCTATAATTTTTAATGTTGTGTATTTCTAAAGATATAATAATTGTAACAAAATTGCGGAAGAATTGCAAACCATATTATCCATTCACTACAAACTTTAAAGTAAACTCTTTTAAAAAATAATATTAAAATGAGAGAGTACTGTACCATATTCAAGACCATACCTTAACATACAGCATTAATATGTATAAGTTAATGTTCTGTTAAAATATTATGTTATATATATATTATGTATATTAATGTTGTAATATGCAAAATAAATAAATAATATATATATATTTAAAATTAGAAAGTACTGTACCCTATCCAAGACCATCTCTTAACATACAGCATTAATATGTAAAACATATTAATGCTCTGTTAAAATATTATGTTATATATATTATGTATATTAATGTTGTAATATGCAAAATAAATAAATAAATATATATAGAGAGGGTATAATGTTCTAATATGTTGCAACGATGGTTACAACATTGTTCTGCTATGTTGATGCTCTTTTTGGATAGAGCATTAAAATTAATAAATAAAGTTAAAGTTGAATAAAATAAAGAAATTAATAATAATAAAAATAATAGGTGATAGTGAAATTTTAAAGTTAAGTCCAAAAAAATGTACGTAAATGATTTAAATATGTCTTCTTTTCTTTTGTATGGTAAGCTTGGTGGCTAAATTTTGATTGCTCCTTTCCACTCAAATAGAGTACTAAGGAAGCCGTTCTGAGCCAAAATTAAATGCAAAATGTAGTAAAAGCAAAGAACCCTTCCAACTTAACCTATGTGATGACATAGAGTAACTCTGTATAGAGGAGTATTAATAACCTTTTTTAAGTTAGGTAGAAACTTAGAACTATTGTTAATAGAAATTAAGTACTATGTTATTAGAAACCTAGAACATGTTAGTAGAATATCTAGAAAGTATGTTAAGAGGAAACTTATTTTAAGTTAGTAAAAGACTTATAACTATGTTAATACCTAAAACTAATAATTTTTTTATTTATTTTTTTTATTTTTTATTTTTTTTATTTATTTACTATAATCAACATATCACAGTTACTCAGCTAAAGAATTGATAGGACAGATGGTGTTAGTAATACCAACCAGACCTAACCTAAATATTCTGATATCTCCACTCCCACAAGAAAGAAAGTGTGGGGGTAGACATACCACCGACGCACCTCAGCCATCGGGAAAAACCAATGGAAATACGTCATTGGAGAAAAACCAACAGCTGAAGTGCACCGGAGGAAGCAGTTTGCTTGGAAATAAGAATCCATTCACACAAACACATTCACTCTATACCACTGGCATTATATGCAATGAGATTGGAAATCTGACACCAAATAAAGCAATCAGGAACAACAGAACTACAGGTAAACATTTGATTTAAATATGTCAGTTTATTGTTTTACTAGCAGATGACAAAACTGCTCTTTGCACAAACATGGTGGAGTGTTGCTACTTTACTTATAAGCTTGCTTTTAATAATACAAGGTCCATTCGATAAATAACCGGAAAAGTTGTATAAAAAATACAAAACTTCGACAAAGTTGGTGCTTCTTTGTTATTTTTGGTGGTGTCCTAGAACTATTATCAGATGGTCCTGGCACACCTGCCTTGTGAACGGGATTCTGGGAATCAGTGAAACAAGATGTAAGATGAAGAAAGTACTAGATTTCCCTATCTAGTACTTTAAGTTAATATCAAATATGATGCTCCTTTATGTCTTTTTTTAAATAGCTAAATGGCAAAAATATAATTAAAGAAATAATTTTATTATTGAAAACTAGTAAACCCGTTGCCACTACGCCAGCAATAAAAATATGTTGGTGATCGATGAGTAATTTTATAATTTAATTTCAAAATTTAATCTATTAATAGATTAATTAGGAGTAATTCCAGAATTTTCTGTTGAATTTAATTAAATACTCCACTGGGGCTAAAGATTTATCAGAGGCTGAGACACATCGCCTAGGCCCAAGGAAAAATTTTATATGGGCTCCAATTAATTTTAGAGTTATAAGGATGGGGCAGTTTATTATTACCGTTCGGACTCTAATTTTCAATACCGTCGTTCTATGGCTAATTGGTGCATAAACACAAATTGTGAGCTGATATGTGACCTCTCGTGAATCCCGAGCCGGGAAATTTTACCACATCATCCCTCTCCTCTCGTTGGCCCTGTTTTTGCAGTTTGTTTGAAAATGTATCTGCCTCGAGACACACTGCCATGAATCCTACTTAATCTTTATTGATGTCATTAGACATTCTGACCGCTGGCAAATGACCGTATGGTTTAAAAACAGAAAAGGTGTTTTGCTTGCTCAAAGGTGTGATCTCAGTACATGGCGTTATATAAACACAAAACAGGTTTGAAGAAACAATAGTTTAAACCAGTTGTGAATAAACATTCTTGCATGAAGGTCACTTTTGAAAGTTTAGAACTGTAAGATAGCCACAGAATATACAGTAAGCCATTCAGTTAAGCTAAAATGAAAGATTTTGTGAATTAATGTAAAATTATCATCTAACAGATATTGTAGTGATGTCATAAATACTATTGAAAATATTTATTTCATTTTTATATGTCTGAATCTGTCAAGTAATAAATATAATCAAATATTTTTGTAATGTGTAAGTATAGAAAAATAACAGTGAGTCCTTTGAGAGTATTTACAAATAAAAGTATAATCTATCTTGGTTTGAAATCTTGCACCCAATTTATTTTTATATTTTTCTTGCCCATTATGCATTTTATTTGCCTGTTTATTACTATCCGTTAGTCTTAGCGATGATCAATGTATGTATCGTTATCATTGTTGCTCGGAGAATGATGATGGCCTATAGTCTTCGTGAGAATTTCTACAAATACAACTCTGATTTTGACACGTGATTTCAGATTGGTATGTTGATTAATCAGGATGACTCTGAAAAATTTTATAGTCAACTTATTTCGTCTAAGGGTTATGCCAACCACGCAGATTGTATGGAATATCTACTTAGGCTGAACTCACATGTACCACAGCAGAACCATACCACAACCATAAAACAGGTTGGTTTGTAGACGGTCATGAATTATAATTATATCAATGTGGCGGCCAGATGGCCGAGTGGTAACGCTGTTGGAGTGCCACGCAGGAGGACCTGGGTCTGGTCCCGGATTTTTTCGGGGTACTGGGCCCGGCCCTGTGATCTCCCGTCCTTCACCATCCGGCCCCCCTCCACGGGTGTGGGTGCAGCCCACCGTCCTTCACCATCCGGCCCCCCTACACGGGTGTGGGTGCAGCCCGTGGCCGTTAGCATCCCAGATTTTTTCGGGGTACTGGGCCCGGCCCGGTGATCCCCGTCCTCCTCATCAGTCCCCCTCCATGGGTGTGGGTGCAGCCTGTGGTTGGAACTGGTCTTGCCCCCTTAGTAATCTCTCTGATTGGAAAGGGGGTGTAAAAAATTATATTAATATAGAAACGCATAATCTAATTCAGGGATTCCCAAAGTGCGGCCCTCAAACTCTAGAAATGCGGCCCGTGATGTCAATCATCCGCCATCTTGAATTCATAGATATAATTTACATTTTTGCAAAAAATAAATAAATTTTATTATATTATAAATAAAAATTGTTCAGTTAAAAAAATACATGTATAAGTGCTTCCAAATATGGTTAAAAAAATACATGTATAAGTGCTTCCAAATATGTTTTCATTATTTTAACATACATATATAAGTGCTTCCAAATATGTTTTCATTTATTTGGAAGCACTATATATAAGAAAAAAATTTTTCAATCATGTGAGTATTAATAAGTCCAAATCGAGATGAAGAAACTTTCTCAATCACGAGTATTATTAAGTCCAAATTGAGATCAAAATAAAATACTTTTTCAATCATGAGTATTAATAAGTCCAAATTGAAATCAAAATTACTTTCTCAATCATGAGTATTAATAAAAACCAAATTGAGATCAAAATTAACTGATGAACTTTTACAAGCGATGTTTAGATACATTCAACCGACTTAGAACCAAAACTCAATATTATTATTAAAAAGAGCAACAACTGCACAAGTTACAAACTTCAGATTGATGAATTTATTATTATTTTATTTTTTTATTTGAAATTATTTAGTTATTTTTTAATTATTTTGAAATGTGTTATTTTAAACATTTTATAATAAAAAGTAATTATTGTCATAAACAAAGAACGATTATGCTGTAAAATTAGTATAAATCTTTCCCCTGTGTCTAACTTTTATCGATTTGAACGTATTTTTCCAAAACATTTTGTTTTTTGTTATTGATTTGAACTTATTTTTCCATAACACTTTGTTTTTGTTTGGCCTGCCAAATATTATGGAATTTACAATTTGGCCCACCTAGGAAAAACTTTGGGAATCCCTGATCTAATTCATACGGACCACTAACTGAAGTCGGTTTTAATGGCTGTCGCAATGCATAGTCCGTGTGAGTTAGATTATGCGTTTCTATATTAATATAATTCACGACTGTCCACAAACCCACCACAGTTTTGTGGTCGTGGTGTAGTTCTGCTGTGATACGTGTGAGTTCAGCCTTAAACTGATTTAAGATATGTTATTCACTTATTAAACGAATTACATTAAAATGATAGTACAGGTTTTTTTTTGCATATTTTACGCCCCCTTTCCAATTGGGGATTACTAAGGGTGCGGGGCCAGTTCCAACCACGGGCTGCACCCACACCCGTGGAGGGGGGCTGGATGGTGAAGGATGGGGATCACTGGGCCAAGCCCAGTACCCCAAAAAAATCTGGGACCAGACTCGGGACGCGAACCCGGGTCCTCCTGTGTGGCACGCTGACAGCGTTACCACTAGTGTTTATTTCCCAGGAACCCGGGTTCCCGGGAAATTGTAAGATTTTCACACTTTTTGCATAGCGAAATTTTACAGCTAAGTCCAAAAAAATTCACGTAAATGATTTAAATATGTTAATGTGTTGTTTTACTAGCAGACGACAAAGCTGCTCTCTGCACAAATATGGCTGCCGCGGCGGAGTGTGGCTACTTTCCCTATCTAGTACTTTAGGATTTGGATTCAATTCTGGAGTCTCACACCTTCAGTTTCTGGAGGAGAGATACCGACATCGATATATATCGATGGATACGGACCTGACTGTTGAATGGAATCCTCCATCTGACGGCTGACTCCGTCAGCGGGTGTGGGCAACCCGTAGTTAGCACTAAAATGCCACGCCGATTAATATACACAGTATGATAAGCAGCATAAAATCATGACAAGAAAAAACAGATGGCAGTATGCATAAATACGGCCGGATGACCGAGTGGTAATGCGTTGGCGTGCTAGGCAGGAAAACCTGGGTTCGGGTCCCGGGTCCGGCATTTCCTGAAAAGATTTTTCGGGATTCTGGGCTCTACCCAGCGATCCCCGTCCTTCACCAACCGATCCCCTCCATGGGTATGGGCACAGCCCGTGGTTGGAACTGGCCCCGCCCCTTAGTAATCTCCCTGATTGCAGTCTGTGGTTGGAACTGGCCCCGCCCCCTTAGTAATCTCCCTGATTGGAAAAGGAGCGTAAAAATGAAAAAAAGTATATATAAATTAAAAATTAGTTGTCCTTCCAAAAAATCTCGTTTTAGATAATGCATTAGTTCGTTATATAATAAAAATTTTATTTATTTAAACACTTTATAAAACTATATCATTTTCGTTGCAATCATATAATCTTTTGCATTTTCTTATATAAATCACATATTATACATAGGGCATTGCTGGATGGTCATTGATAAAATATTAGTTTGTCACCTAGAGGTGAGAGTTCAATTCTGGGTCTTACATATCTTGATTTTTTCATAAGTTACCAAATCCGGTTCGTTAAATCCAAGGAAGTATCCCATCAAGACAAAGTCAATTAACTATAGAATTGAATCACGTTTGCGAAAATAGCCAACCTAAACATCGCACAGCCTACCAGAGCCTACAGTTGACGTCCTCGCTTTTCCAACATTGAGCGTGAATTCCAGTCTGTATAAAATTTCCTTGGTTAAATCTCATCATTCACCTAATGATGAATCCAGCTACGGATGTGAGTGTCTAGTAATGTACTGTACATTGGAATATTCAGCTGCTTAATAATTTTCATTGAAGTCCGACATAAAACAATAAAGAAAAAGAAAAATGTATAAAAATCTTTGACTGAATAGTAATATAATATTCGAAAAATAATTTAATATCTAAAATATTATGTGAATATAGTGCTCGCTGATAAAAATATACTTTTTATTCTCAAATTAAAATATTATATTATAACAGAAAGATAATAAAATTAGGCAATAATTAAGACTCTTCTAATTATATTTCTTCATCGATATATACAGAGTGTCCCGTAAGTCGTGGTCGTAAATTTAATGGTATGCATATTCAATAGCAACGAACAAAAAACTCCCTATGAACATAGATCGAACAACGCACCGTTTCTGAGAAATGATGATGATGATGATACGTAAAGAAATTAAACCTCTTCCCCCTTGCCATGTAAATGGAATGCCCTGTTCATGTAAATGGAAGGAAGTAGACCTGGCTGATTATTCGTTGCCTGGACTGTGTTTGAGTGAGACTACATGGCTGCAGCAGGTTACAGCAATGCCGAGTT
>AYEL01085673.1:0-12365 GCA_000484575.1 Olivierus martensii
CAAAGTTTCAACCATATATGAAGATGTACATGAGTTATATAGATATACTAGTACTAGTAATCTGGAATGATGATGAGAAAGTGGAAGAGCTAGCTAATGAGTTCACTATGGTGCAGTACAGGCTTAAGCTTGTCAGGAGTGGAGGGGAAAATAGGCTGAATTTTAAGTATGAAAAAAAAACCAAGATAGTGATTAATTCATCTTATCGGGGGTTTTGTCGGAAGGGGCATGGTTTGCTCTGTTGGATACGCTGTCATGAAGCTTCTGTCTTATGCTTAATATTTGTTTTTGATAAAGTTGGAAATTATGTTAAAATTAATAATGAGTTAAATATTGTTTGTAGAAAAATAATCCTGTTTTTGTTAATGAAGTTAAATTGGTTTATATTAAAAATTCAACGAAATGTAAATTTGTACGGGATAAAAGTAATGACACTAGAGGGCTATGTGTCCCGTCTGGAGACTGGTTTGTTTCATGCTTGTGGAAGTATTGTGATAAGTGGTTGACCAGAATTAAAGTGTGAAGACTTCCATGGTATTTTTATGTGGAGTTTTAAGTAACCGACAGGACAAGTCAGGTTGTATTGTAATATTTTGTGTTCTTACTTATTAGTTTAATAAAGTAATTCCTCTTGAATTATGGAGTCGTTTGTTGACTTAGTCCCTCATATTTTAGAATGGTTCGAAGGAAGGGAATTTCACTATAACTGTAATTTTAGTACAACAACTAGGGTGAAGTCCCCCGGGAATGGTCGGATCCGGACCGAGAAGTTCCGGTTGTAGTACCAGACTTCTCAAGCTGAAGAAGGACCAAGTAAGTAATACAAGAATGCATTATCTGGATCTGCAACTACACATGCAGGAAAGAAGAGTAAATACGGACGTATACAGGAAACCAACATATAGACCAGTACTGATCCCGAACTGGTCAAATGACCCAGTGGGTTACAAGAAAACTGCCTTTCGGAGCTTTTATAAAAGGGCTTTAGCTTATTGTAGTATTGAAGAAGGTCTAAGCAAAGAATTGAAGTATATACTGGAGGTCGGAAAGCAGCATGGTTATAGGAAAGAATTTCTAACAAAAATTTTTAAGCAAATGAAAAAGAAAATGTATGGGAACGGAGAAGGTACAGTGGGAACCAGAGGAGTGTAACTACATACCGATGCTGTACCACCTGAAGAACCTGAAGGTAATCAGAGAAGGTAAAAAGAGAAAAAGAGCACATCTAGCATCAAGAAAGAACCCGACGTTGTTTAACATACTGCAGAATGAAAAGGACCCACTCGAGCAAACGGAGCGGTAGGGTATATACAGGATTCCTGTAAAAGACATGTAAATGAATGAGGAGTCAGCATACATAGGTGTCACTACGAGAACAATAGCGAGACGTCTGGAGAAGGTAAAAGAAAGATATAGAGCAGACTAGGCTCATCATGTCTTTGGGTGTGGAAGCCTATAGTAAAAACATAAGTGTAAAATGGGAGGAAACAAAACTAGTTAAACCAGTACAAAAGCAAATGCAACCGGTAGTAACAGAATCTAGAGAGATAATAAAAAGGAAGAGAACAGAGAACTTAATTAATGACAGAGTGACATGGGAACCCCCCCAGCATGGAAATACGCTATAAGGAGAAAGGTTATAGAAGTTGAAGATAAATTGAGGAAGAGTACCACTTTAAGAACTTCTAAACCGTAAAGGAAATATGTTATTTCGCTTATTTATTTATTTGTATTATGGGAATATTTAACCTTATGTAATCTGTATAAGTTATATTTTTATTTGTTTTTTGTTTTTACTTTATTTTTTGGTTTAGTTTGTAATCGATGTAATTGTAAATAGTATCGTATATTTAAACAAATGAGTTCTAAGAACATTGGTTGTTATGCCAACATTATATGAATCTCTTGATTCGAATTGATTAGATGATAGAATGTACCTGAAGAGGGTGTAGAGACAGCGAAAATGTTTGTACATTTAAGCTAATAAATATAAATGTGATCTTTGCTGCAAGAAGTGCTAGTTATATTGGGAAATTAGTAAGATTACTTTGGAAAAACTAAATGAGATTTGAGTATTTGAGATTCCCAAACATGCTTATAATGTGTGATAGTATCAAAAGTATAAACAAGTTTATTTAAAAGAAATCCAAGTAATCAGGAATAAAAAAACATTAGTTAAAAAATGAAATGATGCCATACATTAAGCATAACAACAAAAAATTGACAGTAATAACAACTATTTGTTGTTAAAGATGTGCACACATGAGGACAGTTACAAGTAGTGTTTGTTGAACATCGATAGGAAAACATTGATAAAACCATCAAAAGGTAACATTGATGTTATAAAATATCGGTCCCAAAAACATTGATGTTTTTTTTTTTTTGTACATTGTCAGTAACAGCTGCATTGACATATTCTTTATCTATTTCCATATTTTATCAACTGCTTTAGTTTATTAGCTAGATACTCCCTAGTATACCGTTCTTCCAATATAAAAACATCCAATGCTATATTGCATGATTTATTCTCCCTCATCTATAAAGTGGATAATCAAGTTAATGTAACTCCTCTTCTAGATGTCTGTCCATAAATCAGTTGTTAATAAGGTAAATTTCTATTTGAGCTGTTGTTTGACTATGGTTACCATGTTACTATATTTATCGGAAATTAGACTTTTAATCATTGGTCGAGAAGGAATTTTTTACAAAGATGCTATTGTCTTCATGAAATGTTGAAAACCTTCATGATCCAAATACTCAATGGTGTATTGTCTTTACACATCATAAATATAAGAGCTTGATTTACCTTATTTTCTGCTGATTCACCTCATTTGAACTCCTTAATGCTCCTAAACTTCTCAGAAATTTTCTTTGTTTTCCTGGGAAAGATTGTGACAATGATGCTTCGTCAGTGTCTTGATAACATTTTTTTCCTTCTGCAAGTCTTTCTGAACTCCAAGAAGTTGTGGTAAATTAATACCTTTCTTTAATAAGAAAGTTTTCTTCTGCAAAAAAAAAATTTAAAATTTCTGAAAGATGAATTTTATAAACATCAATTTTTTTAAACGTATCGTTTATTTGAATGCTTTGTTTCTATCTTGTTCTCGATTAATATGAGATAGGTTTTTATTACCCAGGAAATGTTGGCGAAAGATACTTAAGGAGACCAAAGATAGATCAATATTACATTGGCAGTAATGGCGGCTGCACACTCCATAAGTGTTTACAGACAGAGCACCATTGTTTGGAATTTCCCCCTTAACAGATACCCAACAGCTGCAAATAATTGCCACGTAAATTTGTGTTGGAAAAAGAAGAAGAAAAAAAAACTGTCCTAATGCGATATTGTATCATCTTTACGCTAAATGTATTTCTTTTTGTAATTCATTGGCTTTCCAAATGTTATTCAAGACTCGGAAGTTTTTCTTCCGATCTACTTAACTGTTTGGGATAAATTTTTCTTTGAAGGATGATGGTTACTCTAACCAAAATGTTTACTAGGAGTTCGCATCGATATTTTCAACCCTCCTTCTAGCGAGTGATTGGTGGAATAATCCATCATATTCTGAGAACAAAACTTTTCTTTCGATGACAGGTAGTTTAGGCTTTGCTAAAACTCGATCGACTCTTTTGTTCTCAATATCGATACTTATACTATTTGGCTTGGATTTACTCTTAACTTGATTGCCCAAGAGGGAGACGTAAGGACACAACACTGCTGATACCTCAGAAAAATCATCGCCGCCATTTAAATTCATGATCTCAATCGATGGCCAGAAAATTGTTTCTTGTTTGTATATTTCACCAAACTGAAAATTTTAAACATTCTTAAATAAAAAATGAGAAAAGACGTCAATCCCAGTTACTTTATATCTTTATTCCGGAACACTTTAGGTGGAAGAGCCAAGATTTTTATTTTTATTTCCGCGCTTTCGATTTCTGTGAAGACTTCGCTCCTGTGTGGTTTTTTTTTTGTGTGAATTAAAATTCCTACGATCGAATTTCGTATAAAGGCCAATCCGAAGATTTCGCAATTCGGATTCGTCTTTCGTTCGAATTTGCAGACGAAATGAAACATGTGGAAGTTGCAGTAATTCGATATATTCTAACTACAGATTCAATCCGAACACAGTTTATTTTTCAGAATTGCTTTTAATAATGATCTTAAGTTCAGTCTGAGGTCAGTACCTTACATTTGGGATTTTTAAAATTTATTTCCTGTAAGATAGAATTTAAATTTATCATTCAAGAATTCGATTTATTTTTTTTATTTTATATATTAATTTTATGTCAACTTACGCCATCTTCGTTAGTAATCTTTTCAGGAACACATTCGAGTCCCTTGGCACATGCACATCCAGCTTGGTAACTGTTTTCGCCTAGCATTTTTATCATTTCTTTAGGCACGCAAAATTCATCTGAAATTTCAAACAAAAGATGTTAACTACTTTATAAATACTGTTATAGTTTTTTTTATATACATATAAGAAAATTCTATTCTTCTCAGTTGTTTGCTGAAAGAAGGCCAAATGTTTGTCACACTGCCAATTCTAGTTTAAAAGTTACCGACGGAAAAAATCTAGGACATAAATTTTACTTCTGTAAAATTTGATTAAAAATTATAAATTATTGACAGATTTATACGGATTTAGTCTATACGCAGATAAATTACTGATCCAAAATAAAACATTAAAGATATTTTTATCAATAAGGACGAATAATGTTGGTAAATTAAAATATCTGGCAGTTAAGATAATGGTTATATGATAATGATGTCATCAATAAGTTTTAATTAGTTTTAACTTTAAAATAGCTCACAGTAAGATTTCTCATTAACGCCTGAATAATATTTGATAGAATTAAACGGTATTTACTTACCTAAACGTGATAAAGGCTTGCATGTTCCATCCGTGAATGGAGTTTTACCTACACAGCATTCTTCTTCGCTACAATCGCTGGTTTTGTCGCAAATTTTCGTATTCGGTGCGGCCTGGAAACAGAAATTTGATATTTAGATATATAATCAACAAGGCGAAGAGTCTGTATTAATGTCGACACTCTCTAATGCGGGTTAATCCGTACATCTTCAATCTGGATTACGAAAATTCTCGATTTAAAATGCGCCATATATAAACAACGTTCTATCGAAACTCGGATTTTTATTTATCTGACATATAAAAACATTTCATCGATTCTTTGACATTAATATATCTGGTGACGTCGTCGTCTTTCCATATCTACTGATTAACATACATTAAATTAATAATATACCTCAGAAAGAAAGGGAAAAGTTTACTTCTCTTAAAAACATGGCGGTCAACAACTCGTGTTGCCAAACTGAAACAAATTATATAATACGAATAATTAATAATTAAAATAGAAGTTATATTTCATTATACCACATATATATATTTATTTTTTATTCGGATTTTAATGAATATAATGATAAGATTCAGAACAAATGTGAAAAAAAAAAAAAAATGTAATTCACTAAACGTTGTCGGTATGATAGTGTTAGCTCCACTTTATAAAAAATGGAGCCAATGTTATCCATTCTTTCACAAACACTATTAGCTAACCTACTTAAAGCTAAAATGTTTTAGTATGGCGTCATCTAATAAAATGGTTTAACAGGTTATAATATAACGCTAAAAATTAAGATGCGGTTATTTTCTTAAATTTTCTCTCGTAAGTTTTAATTGGAACAACATAAAGACACGAATTTTTCAGGTAAGTTAATAAGAAAAAATTTATAGTTATTTCTGATTGCATTTTTATATAAAGTTTATTTTTATAATTATAAATATTAAATAAATGTTATTATTTATATTCTTTCATTTCCTTTTATTATTATTATTTCTTCCTATTAACGGAAATTGATTTAGATGGTTTCTGTAAATGTTTGTGCGTTTATTTTTGTTATTTCAACCCGAATTTCTTTTTTTTTCCTTTTTTTTTAAATCCATTATGCTCATTATTCATTACGATATAAATATGTATCACAAGCAATATGGAATAACATTTAATGCTAAGTGTCCAAACCAACTTTCTGTAAAACCGTTATTATCGGAATTTTTCAACAAAATTCCGAAACATGGACGAGCATAATCGATAGGGGAACAAAATTAGCTTTCCTAAGTGTCTCCTACGCTTCATGATCCCAGATGTTTTTTCTTCATCAGCACACTTCATTGGCTAAGAGGAATTTATATGGAGTTTTCTCTGTTTAAACCGTGATTTTGTATTTTTTTCCCTCTCTCTCTCTCTCTCTCTCTCTCTCTCTCTTTTTTTTTTTAATTCCGGTTAATCCTCTAAATTTAATAAATGTCGCTTTTTAGGATTTAATCAGCCGGTTTTATTCAAAAAGTGGCAATGGAAATAAATATATATATTTGCGCTTTTTAATGCGTTAAATTCTACATTAAAGTTAATTTAAATTTTAAAATATATTTCATCGTTTAAACATTAAATAGTTAAGCTAAAAGTAGCAGTTATATATAAAATAAACTGGAATTGAAACTCTTGCTCTCCCATTTCTTGTTTCTTGAAAATTGCACTTGATAATACTTTATTAGTTAAAGCTGTGTTTGAATTTCATCATTTTGTGCTAAGTAGTTTTATTAAAATTGCTTGCGTGGAAAGTAAGTAGAACGGAGAAGAGATAACCATTAGTTTTTCCTTCTTTTTTTTAATAAATGGCACTACTCACTTTATAAATGAAACTTGCTAATGTTGTTACATTGTCATGTTTTCTACAAACTAATGAAATTTATCGCGAGATGATGAAATTTTAGAGAAAAGTATCATCTTGCAAAAATACTTTTAATAGATTAAACACTTTTTTTTAAGTGAATTGATATGCTTTCGTTTATATAATCTCGAATCTTTTCGACGAGAAAACTTTTTTGTTTAGTATTTAGTCACGATTTTTACAAAATTTAACCTGAATTACGTGAAACTCAAGCGTAGTTTTAAATTATATCCAGCGAAAATATCGTCTAAGAGAGGGGGGAAAAGTTTTCAAAACTCTCATATAATTACGAAACAAAATTTGCAAAATAATCATTCGGTTTATCAATGAAATTTTCTACTTCTTATATCTTATCTATTTTTGTTACTATAGGCAGATGCTATACAGGATAAAACTTCATATTATCATGAATTTAGTTGTGAAATATCAAAAATATCGTTTATATCGAAGGTAACATCTGTCGATATTCTTAACCGGATTTTAAAGTACTTTTTCTATAAAAGTTTGAAGGACATACCAGCGTATACAGAATTAAACTTCAAATATACATCCTTGCAAATACAGACGTATAATCATAATTTTAAAATATAAAATGCGAGGTAAAATAAAATACAGTCATATCTAGACTTGAGTCATTTTCGACTTTTACGTCGATTTTTGTTAATATGTAAAATAAAAGACTACTAAAGGCTGGGTCTCATAGGCATAAAACGCGATGTAAATATGTCGGTGTATTGATGCTGATGATGTCACTTCCTGTATATTGCTAGACGCTACGTCTTTACGCCGAAATTCACTCTTGTTCAACTTTCTACGCTGCGTAGAAAAGTACCTTGATCATTCATCCAGTCGGTGTATCCAGCTAGTTATTGAAACATAGAATTATTTAGAAGTTTAAAAATGTTATTAGCGACATTACAGGGCTATTATAGGGGTCTAGGTCGTTTTTTAAAAAGTTTATTCGCGTTAAGTCGCGAATTAATGACGTAAGGTGAGATATAACTGTATTTTTTTCATGTTGCTAACATTATTTACTAATTCTAAATTATTATTTTATTGAAATTAAAACTAGTCGAGTTTATAAAAATGTAGTTCAATTCAGTTTTCAGTTCCTTCATTTGTCTTGTAAATTCAATCTACGACGTTCTTTTCTGCAAAAGAAAGATCCACAAATGATTCAAGTGTCAAATTTTTGCATTATTAATCTATCTTTATTACAGAGTGAAAGACAAATTCGGACAATATCGTGTGACTTCTGTCGATAATTCAAATATCTTATCTATTTATCATTTTTAATTATATATTAATCATCCAACAAATATTCTCTTCTTATTAAAATAAAATTTTTGATGGTATGTCTTTCGGAATTGAGTTCCAAATAATAATCTCATCGAGTGAGAAATCAATTGCGGCTTTGTAAAAGGTTGTTTTACGGAAGTTGATGCATTTTACCATGTTTAATTGGAATCAATTTATCGATAAACCGATACGCCAACTTATATGATGATTTTATTAAATCTTTTTGAGGAACATCATTGCATTTTGCAACCATATTTCGAAGATAAAGACAATCTGTATTAGTCTATTCACCTAACATGGTTCTAGAGTAAATTCCTTCTTCTTTTTTTTTATATAACACTTATAGGCTTTCTGAATTGATTTTTAACGGCTCTAAGTTCTAATTCTACAGTAAATTCCTTCTTCTTTTTTTTTTTATATAACACTTATAGGCTTTCTGAATTGATTTTTAACGGCTCTAAGTTCTAAGAATGATATTCTATTTAATATCAAAATCGATATAATTGAAGGCCCTATATAATTTTTATATCGTGTCAGTATTGCTTGAGCTACTGATATAGCAATAGGAAGCGATTTAACGTTTAAAACTTCAGAAAAAATAACATAAAAATAATCAACCGTTAACTGGATAATTCTTTTACAAAATGCAAGTGAATCGAGTTGATTAGTTTCGTACACATTTTTACCTATATGTCGCGAAGTTTAATGCATTTTTTTTCGTATAGGCTCAATAAAACTCACCTGAACTGCCAAAATAACGGAGAACAGAAGGAAGAGTTTCATTTTTGGATGACTGAACTGTTTCGAAGTATATCTTTAGTAAAAAGCTTCATATGTTTATCTTATCTTACGAATAAAACGTTTATCTCAATGCCATTTCGCAATATAATTCCCAGAAATGCACCTGGCATTTCAGTTTTTAACCAATATTTTCTCTGTCTAATAATATGGATATTTCTCTAATAGCCTAAAATTTGTATCAGCAGCGAAGTGTAAATATGTTCAAAAGATATCGATCTTTATTATTATTATTATTATACAATATTTACTCACGAGTCAACGATGCAAAATTTATCATACGCGTGTACTATAGATACCCGTCTCTTAAGAGAACTCGAAAATTTTGTCGAACTAATTTGTTAACATTAGCGAGATAACGTAATTAACTTTCATTTACGCGATTTATGCACGATCGTTTGCGTGTGGTAAATGTTCGAAAATACGTGCTCTGAATATTTTTATGCCGTAACACCTGTCTGGGATAAATAAAAGTGTGCAGAAATATCTAAAGGAAAAAAAAAATGTCTTTCGCTTCGCATGGCTACCTGTCACGAAGGAGCAACTCTACATCTTTACATCTCTCTGCGCGCATGTGACAAGAACCGAATAAAATCTCGTTATTTACATGTTGTATATGATCCGTAGAGATGTAAACTTTAGGAAAAAAAAGCACTTAAATTCAAAATCCAAGATGGAATAGAATCGAATTTATTCTTGTAAAATAAAATCAAAAACTTCTAGCAAGACCGTATTTGCTAAAATGTAGTCGCTACATGTTTAGCGAATTGAACAGAGGATACTTTTAAATATCCTAAGATATTTTTCAAACTCCGAGCAAATGTATAGGTATCGAATTTTGATGAATTTGTATTAGATATTTTTCTTTATTTTTTTCTCTCTTCTGCCGGATGTAACATGATATATATATATATATATATTATTTATATATCGAATTTATATATCTTTCTTTGGTATTTTATATATCCCGAGGCGTATTAGAAACAATATAAATTTGAGATTGGAAACCGTTTTTTTATACTGGTAACATCATTTTTATGTTGTTATACATTAATCTAGAGTTTGGCATACATTTAAATTACACAAACATAATGGAAAAAGCGAGCTATAATTATGGAAACATTAAGAGATGCAAGGAGCGCTACCGTTTGCGGTTTGTATTTTTAAGGAGTAAAATTACAATAGGCAAGTTATACAGAATCTTAATCTTTAGCGTTTCGACTGAATGTCCAACTATGCGAACATGACAATAGAAACAATAATAAAGAGTCATTTTATGTCTCATAAAATCTCTCCACCCGTCTCCAGTAGTTAACTGCGTATCCTGTCATACTGCAAAATCATGGCCCAGTTAAATGAATATTCGATTATTCACTCCGTACCGTTAATATTCGCTTAGAAACAAAGAAAACTATTTTTTTTTCTTTTTTAAACCTCTCGCAATTTAAAATAATTACTCGTAATGGTGCCATAATTAACATTAGAAACACTCGAAAATTATTTTACAACATAATCACTTTATTTTTACTGGCTCCACTAGTATCTTTGCTTTCCTTAGATAATAATCTTCGATGCGATGCTTTAAAACTTATTTAAATAATACTTAAAGAGGTATTTTAATTGAATAAATTGCGTAATTTTTCGCCGTACAAGAGAGTTGTTCTGTGGTTTTCGGAAAGCACTAGCTATCCTTCAGACAGAATCAATGCAGAACCTCTGCAAGATGGCTGCTCTGTTCGAGATAAGATAGTGTCCTGGGAATCACTTAGTGGCTATAGTGACGTCACTATCTACAGCCAACAGATTTTTCTCTCTTGTAAATCCTTTGGACAGTTAATTATTACTTGCAGATAGTCATTCGAGACAGTAGACATTTCACTTAAAATTTTATTTTTATTTTTTTCCTGCTTACAGAATTAAAAGACTTCTATTTAGTTTCATTTACGATTCCACTCTGCAAATAGCTCCGTTATATATTGGAAGCTGAAAAAAATTAGAAGCAATAAATAATATAACTCAAATTTTTTTTTCTATAAAATAAAATTTACTTCAAAGCAAGTGACTTACTCCTTTATCAATGGTTACTGAATCTGGGCGACATTCATAACCTTCCAAACAAGGACACCGTATTTTATATAAATCGAAGTTGGAAATATCTTTAAGATTTCCAGGATTGCATTTTTCACCTTATGTATATAAAAATTAAATATATATATATTTATAAATAAGATATCAAATGTTATTCGAAAAATGTATAAAGAATCTGGAAACATATTTTACGATGTTATTTCGCGATTTAAAAAAGAAACTTTTTTCATTTCCATCTTGGAACTAAACTCCGAGTGTGAATGACGTCATAAATTCTGTTACCTTCCTTCGGTCTGGATCGACAATAGCCAGTTCTATACTGAAGGAGATTCAGGGTCATACAGCATTCTGTTTCCAAGTCGCATTGGTCTTGTGACAAACACTTTTCCCTCGCCTCTATCTATAGAAAAGAAATGGAGCTACGAGTTGAAATTGGAATGGTACATTCAATTGCCATCTATTCTTCCATTCCGAATTAAAATTCTCTATTGATTGTTGCCATTTATTAAAAATCTATCTATAGAGCCAATAGTTGTTTATTGTTATAATTTTCTTAATTTCGAAAGTGGATAACGCATTTAACATTTTATAAAAGATAAATATTCAAATAAAATTAATTATTTGAATATTTTCCGCTATTTCTCTTGTTTAGAATATGGAAAAAATATAAATTAATATATCCTATATTATATCTGCTGGTTAAATATATCAAGGCAGGTAATTCCTTTCGGATTGCACTTCTGGCACTCCACTTATTGGAATTATCTTGAATTTTATGAATTTCGACTTAATTTCAACGCAGGTTTTTCATAAACAGCCATATTAATAATGCAGAATTCCGTATTTGGTACCAAATATTGATTATATTATGCCAAATTTCTGATTGGAACCGTTAATAATGCCAATAATTACGCTGAAAATTAAAATTTCAACAATATATATACAATATATAAACTTATATTTCCATTAAATTTCTTTTTTTTTTCAATTTTAAAATTTTCTTACCTGAATAATGACGAGAAACGTAAATAGTAAAATGATACCTTTCATGGTTAATACAAATTTGATATTCTGTTGTATTGTGCAGCTTTTTGTGCTGTTAGCAGCTGTTGTGAGCTTTTTGTGTTGTTAGTAGCTGTTATCTCTTAGAAAGTTATCCAGCTGTGTACATCGTGAATGTTCCCATTTATCATTTTTTAAAATATATATAAGATCGGAAGAGTGAAATCATAATCAAAAATAAAATAGACATCAAATTGACTGAAGAGCATCCAATACATCCTTCAAATAACAGCATGATAAAAATTACTTATAATGATAATAATTTTATTAATCAATACAACAGTCTAAAAATCTATACTGATGGTTCTAAATGCAACGACAGGGTTGGAACAGGCATAATTGTTTTCAATGTAAACGACACTATTCT
>AYEL01085675.1:0-25882 GCA_000484575.1 Olivierus martensii
TAATGATTCTATAGTTTGAAATATTATAATAATATATCAAATATATATATAATGTTTTAAAGATTAATTATTATTTAAAGCATTTTTTAGTTATTGCTACTCAGAAAAGCTTAACTTTTAATTTAGAAAAACTGCACCATCACTGCTGATACCGATAGTAATCTTAAAGCAATATATAAGAAAATTAATCTAAAAAATGTTGGACTTACTTGAAAAGTCCAAAATATCAAATATCGTATAATATTGTGACGTTTATCTTCAAATCCTTGATCTC
Organism: Olivierus martensii; assembly: GCA_000484575.1. Lineage (NCBI taxonomy): Eukaryota > Metazoa > Arthropoda > Arachnida > Scorpiones > Buthidae > Olivierus > Olivierus martensii. The sequence goes on from AYEL01085675.1 coordinate 275, forward strand.
TTCCAACTTTCACGACACGATACATTAAAAATCCTGACAATCTTGCACCCCACCCACAAACAAATGCAGTAACTAAACATTGCCGCATATCATACGTCTATTAAAATCAATAATAAATAGCCAAAATTAATATATAAATTTGCTTATAAATACTCATATTTAATTGAATATAAATAAGTATGCAATATACGATGATACTAAATAATAATAACTCATTATTTAGTATCATTGTATATTGCATACAGTAAGACCCCACATAACACAGGATATGTTCCAAAGAAACCAAGCACTAATGGAACATTGTTAAACAAGGTCATCTGAATACAAATAATGGGATAGGTGAAACAGGACAATGAATAAAAAAATATATGTACCATTTTATTTTATAACATGTATTATTACTATTGTATACATTAATTATAGACATTTTTTATTGCTAATATCAATTTGTATTCATATTCATTCATGAAAATCAAAAATATTCAAGTAAATAATGTGTTGGTGATGAGAAGAATCTTCATCATTTGACACTTTTTGTTTTTTCGTTAAGAAATCATCTAATAATGTTTGCCTTTTACTCTTTTGTTTAGCAAGCAATTGTCAATAGCAAAACATTGCATCCATGATAATTTGTCTTGCCTTTGAACTTCTATCAAAATTTGGATCATTTTGCATAAACTGATCCGTAATTTCTATAATAGTTGCCAAACTTCTTTTGACAAAAATATTGACGAAAGAAAAACGATCTAACTTCAAGGAACTATAGTTCAAAATGGCAGAATAAGTCACTTTGACCATATTGAATTATAGTTTGAAGTAGCAGCATTCTAGTTAAAACTAAAATGAGATAATTGTTATTTTTATTACTGTAAAATAGTGTTGAGGATCAATCATAAATTTGAACTGTGAACTTTTGTATGTACTGAACTGCACTGCAGTGAAATCAAATGCACTGCGAGAGGTCATAGGAATATCAAAGCAACAAATTTGTGCAATTTTGGATTTATGTGAGTAGTCAAAGTGAATTAATAAAAAATATAGAATTTGAAAAAAACTGCATTATATTGAAACAGCATTAAACGAGCAGTGGTAACCAGCGTCTTACTGTACTTATTTATATTCTATTTAAATTCATTAACTTTTTAAAGTTGATAAAAATATTTTCTAAATGAATTGATTTTCAAAAATTGACTAACAAACTATTTAAATAAACAAAAATTACGATTGAAAATGATAGATAAATTGTAATGGAGTATCACATTGTTAAGATATTATTGTAAAACAAACCAAATAATACTAATCCTAACTTTAATTTTTTAGTTTATCATTCAAGGAATAAAGATCAGCTCCAAACTAACAAGGAGAGAACACAGCTGATTACCCACTGATTTTGATGAAACTGAACTGATGTAATCTAGAATAAAAAATATCGAATGTGTGTCCAAGCGTTTGTGCCAATGTGCCTTATAAGCATTTAAAATTTAGGTTTTGACGAGCTTAAGAAATAAGAAAGAGAAAAAGAGCGCTTCTAATGCTACGCTCATAGCATAGTGTGTTCTTGCCAGTCCCGTACTCTCAAGGTTGCGGCTTCGAGGCTTGTCTCTGACTCTTTATTTTTGTGTTTTATTGCAAAACATTAATTTTATTCCTTGTGATTTAATTCATCGGTGCCGGTCCCGTACTCTCAAGGTTGCGGCTTCGAGGCTTGTCTCTGACTCTCTTTATTTTTGTGTTTTATTGCAAAACATTAATTTTATTCCTTGTGATTTAATTCATCGAAGCGCTTCTAACGCTACGTTCGTAGCATAGTGTGTTTGTGCCTGTCCCATAATCTCAAGGTTGTGGCTTTGAGGCCCGTCTCTCTTTGACTATTTTAACATAAATAATTAAATTTACATAATTAAAAGAAATTTTTATTTTATTTGATTTTTTTTATTAATATTTAATGTATCGAAATGTAGATATTATATTCCTAATAAGATGGAACACACTATGCTACGAGCGTAGCGTTAGAAGCGCTCCTTTTCTCTTTCTTATTTCTTAAGCTCGTCAAAACCTAAATTTTAAATGCTAATATTTTTATTTATAAGGCACATTGACACAAACGCTCTGACACATATTCAATATTTTTGTTCTAGATTACATCAGTTCAGTTTCATCAAAATCAGTGGTAGTCAGCTGTGTCCTCTCCTTGTAAGTGAAAAATTAATAAATGCTATATGTTTTTTACTTAGTTCAGAGCTGATCTTTATTCCTTAAATAACTGTAGAACTGTCATTACAATCTCAATGATAGATTAAGATTATACCCATTTTCCACTAAATGTTATAAAATAGAATTAAAAATTTACTATTATAATGCCAGACATCAATATTTAATATAAAATAAATACATTTCTTGAATGTTTTTCATCCTATCCTTTTTTGTAAATGAACTGATTTAATGTTTTGTTTTAATGAAAAAACCTTAAGTTCTAGAAATCAACACAATATTTTCATTTTTTTAGCTTTTTTTAATGTTAACCCCTTCAGTGCCTTTGTCATCTAAAAACAAAGGCTACAGAATGAAAAACAAAAAAAAAAAGGATATAAAAAAAAATCCCGATTTTATTAATCCAGCTTTTGCAAATCAGTTGTTTGTTTGCTTTGAATCATCAAAAATACAACCTTTTGACAGTAGATCCTAAATTTTTTCTGTTGCTGAAATATTTTTTTAAATTACATATTAACAAGCATTGTTTATATTTGAATGGCTTGAAAGAATTTGGATTTTTTTATTCCATCCTGTTGATTTTATAATCTAACCTACCAAACCCATTCCAATTATGTGATTCGATAAATAATATTTTCGAAATTTTTGAAAAAAAAATCTAATTTTAAAATAAATTATAAAATTCTGAAAATTAAAAAATATTTTTCATCAGGTAGAAATCATCAGGTAGAAAATTAAAAAATATTGATGATAATAAGAAAATAACAGTTAATTCTGTTAAAATAACCTAATATATATTGTAATTGTTCATTTTTTTATTTTAATTTTACTAAAATTTAAGAGAAAATTGCAAAAAACAATACGTAAACACCCTCAAACCATTTAAAAGGCATGGCACTTTCATTACTTTATAGCAGTCATTCCTTTCCTTGTAAGTTGCAATCATGCCTACTTTACACATGGGTAAGTAGCATTGTGTCAGGAGTTACAATACACCAGCAGCAGTTTAATTAGAGGAACAGAAAATATATCATAGCTGTTTATGTACCAGATGAGGCCATTATCATAAGTTAGGATTTTTTCATATAAATAAAAAACTTTTATAAAAAGTACTGCTAAAAATTGTGTAAATGAAATAAAAACAAGTTAATAATTATGAAAAAAATGACAAAATTTCAATGATGTAATTTTTTTAATAATTATACGACGTAACTTCAACAAAAGTTACATAACTCTGTTTTTTATAAATAATTTCTGAAAATTTTGGCCGAATATCTTCATTCATGGCTCATTTCGTTTAGAAGACTTGTTGCTATCTAAAAATATTGACTATTTCATTGGATGGCTAAAATTGCATATAAAAAAAAATCAAGTTTCTGCTGATCTTGTAAACATAATGAAATATTACAAAAAAATGAAATCGGCAATAAATACCAAACATTTTAAAAAATTTTGACAAAAATTAAGTGAGATTTCACAATTTTAATTTTTTTGCATATTAATTAGGCTTAATTTCATAACTTCAGCAGCATTCAAGGGGTTAATAAAATTAATTTTTAATACTTTTACAGTACTATCAAACTTTTACAAGTATTATCATATATAATTTGAAACAAAATTTGTCAATTAAAAAAAAAACAATTTTATATAATATAAAAATAAATGCCAGTTTTTGTTTTTAAAGTTTACATTATCAACATAAAATAAAAATGTATTGATTAAAAAATAAACCAGAATATATTATTTAATAAAGCATCTTATTTATATCTATGTATCATCTAGAAAGCAGTAAGAGAACATGTGGATGCATTTTAGGTGATATATGGACATATTCGGAGCAGATGCACTTATGATATATATCATACAATTTACTGTAGACAAGAATGTAGAGAAATTGTTGTTGTGTATATATGCGGAATGATTATTTGAAAAGTATGGTGATCCTAGAGTGAATGACAATGGAATATAACTATTAGTATTAATATAACTATAAAAAGATTTGTGCTGAGAGAGGACTATTTGTTTCACATACTTTCTTCAAGTACATGACCATCTCTATCAGTATACCTGGGAAAGCCATGAGAGAAATCAGAGAAATTCAGAGTTTTGCTTTTTCAAAATTAGCAATAACCAATCTAACAGTCATGACTCTGCAAAGTTTCCAGAGTCCTTCCTACCTGACGAGGATTTTTAATGGAAAAATAAATTCCAAAATAATAACTATTCTAACATTAAAGATAATACAAACAACTAGAATTTCACAGTTGTTAGACGAATTCATAAAAGTGTTAGAATGAAATGACAGAAATACATTAGTAGACTTATAAACTATACATTGAATAAATGCCAAAATAAGTAAGTAAAAAATTTATTAAACCCAAAAAACACAAAGTGTTAATAATCAGGTAAAAAACATTATTATTGTTTTTTTGGTTATCAAAAAATAATCTGATTAACAAATAAATCAAACTATTTAAATTATAAACCTCCACTAACACTATAGGAAAATATCTTGTCAATTGACAATTCAACAATATCGCTTTGCCTAAACTTTTCTTTTGATTCACAATATCTCGACCACTTCAAAGTAAACAGTCTTCTTAAATAAGTAACTTATGTGAAAGGGCTCACACTAAAACTCATTTACATAAATCTATTGGATTATTTCTATTTTTCTGCTCATAGATTACTACTGCTAATTAAGTCTTTCATTTTTACAATTATTATAAATTAATATTATATTATATAATGTTTACAATTTCATCAAAAAGATAGAATTTGTCAATTACTATTATGAAGAATCAAACCCAAACCTTTTTTTATTTCTACTTATTTCTTGTTTATTTATTAAATATTTTATTTGATTAAGGAAAGATATTTACACTCCTGACTCAACCTTTCAAAAATGGCAGTAAGAAATGAAATGGTTTCACCTTTGAGAGTACATGTCATATCATCATCAAATCTGAATACCACAACCAAATTGGGATCTTGTAACAGAGATATTCTCTCTTTTTCAATGGAAATGTAGGAATTATATTTATAATGTTAAATATTATAATTGTAAAAGAAGAATGACTTGATTATCAATAATATTTTGTGACTAGAAATATAAAAATTGTCCAATAGCTTTATGTAAATGAGCTTGAATGTGAGCCACTATATAAGTCATATATATGAAGACATCCAATTTTGATGAACATGAGGTGGTTGAATCAAAAGGGATGTTAAGCTTAGCAATATTGTTGAATTGTCAATCAACTAGTTAAACATTTTCTTGTAGCATAAGTGAAGATTTAGTAGTTTAATTTAAACAAATTAGTAAAATTAACTTGTTTAATAAACAAGTTAATTTTACTAATTTGTTTGTACTTTTATTATTTCAAAAAAGCTTGTTAACAATTTTATAAATGTTTTTGTGAATTTTGAATATTAAACCAACCTCAAGGGAACTTTAATCCAAATAATCCTGATTAAATCTGCCTTAATTAGATTTATCGGCGGAGTCCGATATCGTTAATCAGAAAATTGCCTCTAAATTACTATAACTGTCTGGAGAATTAATCCGCTCGTTGGCCTCGGTGGTCTAGTGATATGACGTTGGGACGTTAGCCCAAAGGTCCCCGGTTCGATCCCGGGCCGAGGTAGATTTTTTCTTCAGATAATTTAGTTAAAAATTCTAGTTTAATTATTAAGGCCGAGGCAGATTTTTTTCTTCAGATAAATTAGTTAAAAATTCTGGTTCAATTATTAATTTTTCGGATAAATTAGTTAAAAATCCTAGTTCAATTATTAATTAATAGATATGCCACTCATTGATTTAATAAAATATTAATTATTCTAATTATGAGATGAGATAAATTAATTAAAAATTCTAGTTCAATTATTAATTATTAGATGGCGCCACTTTCATTAATTTAATAGAATAATAATTATTCTAATTACGAGATGGCGCTAAAATAAGTTTAAATTCGTTCAAATCATTAAAATTACTGTTAAAGTTTCAAGGGATATAATTTGGATTCAAAATCATTAAAATCCGTTATAGAATCAAGGGATTAATTAAGGCAGATTATCAGGATTGTTTTTGTGAATTTAATAAATTATTTATATTATTTAATTTACTTGTTTTTTTGATATTTATTCAATTTATACTTTATGTACCCTGCCTATTTCTGATTCTAACACATGTTCTTGATTTTGTTAACAACCATGAAGTTCCGTTGTTTGTTGTCTTTAAAGTTAGAATAATTATTATTTTGGAAATTATTTTACCAGTAGAAGGCTTGGCCAGATAGACTCTGGAATTATTATAGAGATGTAATCTATTAGATTTAAGTATTGCCAATTTTCAATATTTGTGACTGAAGTATGAGATCTCAGTTTGGTAGTGACTTTATTCAGACTGAATAAAGTCATGACATGCATTCTAAAATGAAATCATTTTTTCTTATTGCTATTTTTGAAAAGATTGATTCAGGAATGTAAGTATCTTTACCATTAAATAAATATAATAGGAAATAGAAATAAGAAAAGATTTAGATTTGATCCTTCATATGAACATACTAATTTGATTGTGTGTCATGAGAGATTAAGAAAGGTTGTGAACACAGTGTCGAGAGATTCTGAGATAGGATGAAATAATTATCTACTGATTTTGAGGATGAATTTGCAGAAGATGGAAGAAGATAATGAGGGCAAAAGTGCCCTCATTAATAATCTAGTTAATTAGATAATTAACTATATTATAATGTGAAGAAAGAGGTATATAAAAGGAGTCTATTATGATAAGCAAGGGTTTTTGGTTAATTATTACCATCTTGAAATACTGCTATAATATATAAACTATAATTTTACATAATATTAGAGCAATCTGTTATCAATGTTTAAAATTCTTGAAGATTTTTCAAATTCTCTGAAATCTGAAAATGAAATTTCATGTTTGTATGTACGAATGTTTGCAACACAAGGAATGCCTGTAAAAGAATCTCATTTCAGATACATATATGATTTTCAAAAAAAATCTATATAAAATATAGATCATGCTTATTCAAATTCATGTAAAAATAATCTCAATCATGGGGTCAAATGTATACATGATAAATCAAGTTGGGATATACACTGACGGAAAAAAAAATCCCAACACCAAGAAAAAATTATTGTAGAGTAATCATGGGGTCAATTGTATACATGATAAATCAAGTTGGGATATATATGCAGAAATATACAGATATGCAAGGCAATTTAGATTAGGAATCATAAATTGTACAGAATAGCATAAGCATGCTTAATGAATGAAACAATGATAATCAGATAGTCCTTCACTTAGGATAGGATGATTTATATATCTGATTCAGTTCAAATCACTCACATCGAAGTTCAAAAATACTTTATTGATTTTCCACTATCATTATTCACCAATGTCCAATAGGGCATCACATTAAATTTAATAAACAAAGTCAAAAGGAATAAGATATTAAAGGAACTCTTAATAATTAATTTACTTACCTCACCAAGGAAAAGTGTGAGTAAAGCAACAATGATGAAATTAGTTCCTCCGGCAAAATCAGCTAATTTATCAAACTGAAAGACCGATGCCATAAAAAAAAAAAGAAGCTGCATACACACTGTCGCAATAGCACTAACCCCAAGATGATCAACATCAAGTAATTGTATAGCCATTTTGATTTTACTATTAAAAAACAAAATATTTATTAAACTTAACCAAATAAATTTATTAAGGATGTGATTATTATTAAAATTAATATAAAATTAAAATTTATTGGATAATCTGAACATTTACAGAAAATCTGAATATGATTGTAAGTAAATCAGAATTTGTGAATCAAAAGTCATATGAGAAAAAAAATGTTGAAATTGATAAATTATATTAATTATATTATTAACTATATTATAATATAGTTTTAGATCAAAGTTCAGTCCACCACTAGCTTCTCTCATGCAAATGAAAATTGTCAGTGTAGCATTTCAGATAACACATTTACAAATTAATCCGTAAAATCTAAAGCTACTACACACTGCTTAACTTTCAACTTATAGTTCACTAAAGAGCACCCACCCCTAGTTGTAGGCAATGATTAAGCCGAGATTATTCTCGCAGACTTAAGTACCCTGTAGTACCCTCGTTGGTGGAGCAGGGGAAAAGCTTCGGCGAAAGTCTCAGAATACGACATGAGCCACTCGGCCATCCGGTCCCTTTCATCGACTGACGCTGTTACCTTTTATATCAAAATTGACTGTTCCGTGCGCACTAATATCGCCACAAAAGTTGGTCCCTTTCATCGACTGACGTTGTTACCTTTTATATCAAAATTGACTGTTCCGTGCGCACTAATATCGCCACAAAAGTTGGTAAACACCGCTCCCATAGACTTAATACTTAAAATACGTCAAGTATAGTTCAACCCCCTGTGGGTATGGGGGTTAGAATATACCCACCGTCTGACCCCGCGTGTCGTAAAAGGTACACTGCTCCCATAGACTTAATACTTAAAATACGTCAAGTATAGTTCAACCCCGTGGGTATGGGGTTAGAATATACCCACCGTCTGACCCCGCGTGTCGTAAAAGGCGACTAAAGGGGTCAACTCGTACCATTCGGTGGTTGTCGGGTCCGTACACGGAACCGGGACTGCTGGCGGTGCCCAAATCCGTCCCTAGGGTCTGCGATAGGACCCCATACGGACATCGGACCGTCCGGCGGGCACGCCCGCTTCAAACCAATCCTCGCACCAATCCTCGTATTCGGAAGAAAAAGTCCCAAACTAAAACCTCCATACTAATTGCGTAAAAAAAAGTATAGTTCAATTTCAGTGGCACGCGGATTCCTCGTATTCGGAAGAAAAAGTCCCAAGCTAAAACCTCCATACTAATTGCGTAAAAAAAAGTATAGTTCAATTTCAGTGGCACGCGGAATGTTCAATACTTAAAAGGAAGAATTATCTGGTATTTCAATGTATGAAGATTGCCGACCACTGGCATATACAATGGCATATATTTTATATATTTTAAATAAATTATTTTATAGTGATAATTTTAATTCTATTATTTATATATTTAGGATCATGATAATTGTTTTTATATTTTCTAATGACTAGTATTGGACTTAGATCACACATTTAGATTATATAAAAAATACCAGAAATCTTTTTCTCCAATTATGAGATCATTATTTTCGAATAATGTTGGAGATGGGTGATTTGATTGCTTATCATTCTTTCTTTGGTAACATCTCTTTGCAATTATTAATGATTATTAAGTGGTTTCTAGGCTAAGATTCGGCTTAAAATAACTCCTCTTCCACCTAATCCGAAATATAGAGAATGACATCGATATGTAGGGTTATGATCCTTCACATAAATTTTGAAGTGAGATATCCAGATTCGATCTCTGCACTGAGTGCAAAGCCGAAGACGCATCCCATCTGACAAATGCCGTCAGGTGTTTTGTTTGGTATTTTGCGTCTGATACTCAATTTTGGTTGACAAGATAATCGGGTTAACATATTTTCCATGTTTTTTTACAAAAAATTCAATATGGCAATTGTTAATTCGTTGTAATTTCCAATCAAATAAATTTTGAGTATAGTACAGGTTGAGTATTCCCAATCCGAAATTCCCAAATCTGTAACTTTGAGTCTGTCGGATGGCTGAGTGGTAAAGGAGGATCCGGGTCCCACACCTCCAGTTTTTCAGGTGAAGTCCCGGCCGGGCCTGTTGAACCCCATCCTTCAACCATCCAGTTGACCCCATCATAGGTGTTGCCCAGCCTGTGATTGGCTCTATAAGTGGCCGCCGCCAGATAAAGAATGTCCCATGAGGAGGTGGCTGCTTAACCAACATGGTAAAGGAGGATCGGGTCCCACACCTCCAGTTTTTCAGGTGAGGTCCCGGCCGGGCCTGTTGAACCCTATCCTTCAACCATCCGGTTGACCCCATCATAGGTGTTGCCCAGCCTGTGATTAGCTCTATAAGTGGCCGCCGCCAGATAAAGAATGTCCCATGAGGAGGTGGCTGCTTAACCAAACTAACCTAACCTAATCTTTCTGCGGCCGGATGGCCGAGAGGTAACGCTGTCGGCGTGCCTCGCAGGAGACCCAGGTCTGGTATTTCCTGGAAAGTTTTTTCGGAGTGCTGGGCCCATCCGGCGAGCCCCGTCTTTCACCATCCGATCCCCTCCACGAGTGTGGGTGCAGCCCATGGTTGGATCTGGCCCCGCTCTTTAGTAGTAATTTCCCTGATTAGAAATGGACGTAAAATATGCAAAAAAAAACCTAACCTTTTTATTTCACGTTGAAAATTTCGGGTGTGGGTGCAGCCCATGGTTGGATCTGGCCCCGCTCTTTAGTAATTTCCCTGATTGGAAATGGACGTAAAATATGCAAAAAAAAACCTAACCTTTTTATTTCACGTTGAAAATTTTTAGTCTATCATCAGATAATCTCTTTATTAATATTATGCTGTTTAAAATTAAAAGTAATATTTATAATCAATACAATAATATTCTCGTGTAATATAGCACGCATATAATGTTTAAAAAGTTCGGTTTTGGAGGCGTCGCGAGCAAATGGAAGATTCCAAATCGTGGAGGTATACAGATCGATTGAGTGTGTAAAAGAAGTGGTTGTTATGATCAGAAATAGTTGTAAATATGGAACTTATTAAAACGCCTAAGGTATGCATAATATATTTTACAGCATTTACTATAATATTGAAATCATACCACTTGGGTTATTTAAGACAAAAGATCTCTTGATTGATTCGCAATTTTAATTGTGTTCAATGTTGGGATTTAAATAATGAAAAAATTAAACAGATTATCCTAAAATGACCAAGAACAACAACACTTTTCAATAGCATTTCTGTATTAAGAATAAAGTATTTTGGGTTACAGTTGTTTTGATTAGCCAACAATATGTGCTTATAAAATAATTTGTAATAATTTAAATAATTGCTTACACTTTACTTCTGTAATAAATAGTTATGGCAGGGTTTAGAATGATTAGAAATAATGGTACCGCAATAATTGTTTTTTCAAAATTTAGTAATGAGAAAATTTATTCAAAAAGATATAGATTGAATTTATGTAGATTTCTCCCAAAACAATCTTTTTCTCTGTTTGTACTTTTTTAATTGAAAAAATATGAACCTCTGAACAAATTTTTTAATTTTGTTAATGAGATTTGATCACTCTTGAAATGTTGATAAATAATGCTATATTGTTAGTTGTTGCTTAGATTATATATAATACATTGAATATCATCCACCTCACTTTTGTTGATTGTTGTTTTATTATTGAGCAATTTATATCCTGAAATAATAGGCCCTATTACTTTTCATTATCAATGAATAATTAAATCTTAATCATTCATTTCCACAAGTTAATATGTAATTGGTTAAATCTTTGGTTAATTAAAATTTAATGAAACTTAATAAACTAATTCATCCATTCACAACTTAGTAAATATTGATAAATATATGTACACTTAGAAATCAATGAGATATGTATTTTCTTAATATGCCATAATCATATTTAATGCAATGATCCATATTATAAGGAAAATATTTGAAATATTGTATTTTATTATTATGTTTATTGTGTTTTCTAAAATAGAAACATTCAGCAATGGTTAAATGGTCAGTAACTTTTCCTCTGTAAAATCACTAATTATGTGGCTGTTTCAAAACTTATTCTTAAAAGGTTTGAGAATAAGTTTTGAATTTAAATTTTACCATAAGTTATAGCTGCATAATTATTATTTCTCTTTAAAAAAATCTACAAAAAAGTCAGAATGAATTCAGAATTGAATATAAATCACTCAATTGCTGCAATTTTTCTTTTAAAGCAGTTTCAGAAATTTTAAAATCAAGGAATTACTTTTCTCATTCTGAAGAGATCTGCAGATTCTAAAAAGCAATTGCTTCAATTCTACTAAACAATGATATACAAAATTTATATACAATTATATAGAGCATATATTTTTAGCAAAAGAAAAACATAATTCTGTATTTAATTATTTTGTATTTAAATTTTATTTAAATACATTATAAAAAATTTTCAATTTTATATAATAACTTGCAAAGGAATTAACAAGAGTTTGCAAGTTATTTCCATCAAGATTTGAGATTTGCTTTTGGGTAAAAACAGTAATAAATAGCAACAAAGTTTATAATATATATTAAACATAAAAACACTAATGTTTTTGGCTACATTGCCATCATCAGGCACATTCTAAATCAAACATTCTATAAAAAGAATAAACAGTTCTATTAACATCTCACGAAGTTAAATAACAATAATGCTATCTACATAAATCATTGAACTAAATTAAATATCCACAACTAATCAACGTTTACATACAAAAAATCTTTTTAGCATAATAAGATACCATTATATAAGCAATAATAACATATATACACATAACCTTAATTATAAATATATACAGTTCACATATGCTTTTGTCCTAGATGGTCTAAGTTCGTCTTAACTTTATGCAGTTCTATACTTCTTTGCTTATAGCATATTTCCAGGGTTGATGGGTTGAGGATGTTCCCAACAGGGCTGGGGAGCTGGCTTGAAATAGGTTAGACTCCAGAGCCACAGTATATTCCAGCTGTGGCTGCAACTCTGGCTCCGGAGTCATTGTTTTAAAACTGAGGCTTTAGTTCCAGCTCGGCTCTGGCTCCATCACTATAAAAGTTTTTTTGTCCTTTGCATATGTTATCTTTGTGCTCCGAGATTCTTTCTTTGAAATTACGGCGGTAGCTCCTACATAAACTTCTAATTGTTCATCGTCTAAATTCTCCAAGGGGATTTTGTATACTCCTAAGTTATAATCACTTAACCTTTTACTCTTGTCGTTACGGAGTATACTGAAGACCGTAGGGGCTCTTTTAAATATTAAATTACTCTTTTACTGAAGACCGTAAATTACTTTTAAACTTAACTCTTTTAAATTACTCTTTTACTGAAGACCGTAGGGGCTCTTTTAAATAATATTTTTAAATATTATTTTCTTTTAAATATCTCAGCCACAATATTTCTAGCGATTTTCTGTTGTATTCTAGGTACGTTGACGACCTTTTTATAATCTGGAAAGATGGCCATATTGCAGATGGCCTCGTAAAGCACTTTTCTAGAATGGAATATGGTCTCACGCTTAAACTAACACAATTTAGTCAGTTAGTAGTTAATTTCTTAGACGTAAAAATCTACGCAGAGAAAGGCTGCTTTAGTACCACAGTTTATGTGAAACCCACTGCCACTCCTGTTATTATTCCGAGATGGTCGTTTGACTCTTGGTCGTTTAAGAAGTCTGCGTTCACTTACTATTTCAGCAGATGCTTTACCCATTGTAGTAATGCCTCCTTTTGTAAAGCAGAGCGCAATAGAATTTTTAATCTTGGCAGGAAGCACGGCTATACTTATAAATTTATGCAAAACTTGTACTTGAAAGAGGAAGCCAAGTGTGATAGGGGAACTCCTCCCTCTGACCATAGTGGAGCTTCAACATCCAATGAACACGCATTAGACAATACGCGCAGGTTCCCTATATCTTACCGCCTCCACGGTAGTAGTGCAGTTAGAACTTCCCTAAAATCCGTCAATATGGATCTCTGATATGCTTCTCGATACAATTTGTAATTTCCTTCCTTACTAACATTCCAACACCATTTACTGCTTTATCTCCTCCTGAATACATTACTTTAAAATCATCACTCCAAAGTTCCCCACTTCCTTCCCACCTCATCTCACTTATTCCCAAAATATCCAACTCATTAATTATCATTTCCTTTTCTAAGTTTTCCAGCCCTTTTAAGAGTTCTTACATTTTATGTGCCAAATGCCAATTTTCTATTGAGGGGATTTTGCATGTTTACGATCTGAGGAGCCCCTGGCCTCCCCCTACAGGGCAAGGTGTCACTATTAGAATTAATGATCCTAACACCAGAATTGTGTCTATTTGTACTTGCTCATGTTAACTAGGGATAATTAAAAGTGTGGTAGTATCCCATTGCTTTCCACACTTCCACAGTTATAAGTGGTGGGCCTAGCCTTTGATGAACCAACAACCAACTACAAGGCAGCAGCATTTCCCAACTCTCTCTTCGCAGTACTGAAAAAATGTTGAACCAACCATGTCTTCAGCTTCCTGGAGATGGACCTAGCCGATGCCCTCCATCTTTGGCTGCATGCCAGTACTGGTAGCGCTGTTGCCCACTACCATGGATATTTATCGACTTCCCAGTCTAAATCAGCTGTGTTCTGCACAATCAGGGTGACCTTGGGAAGGAGGTGGTTCTTCACCACCCGGCTATATATGATGGTCATGCGAGTATAGCCTCATTATGAAGAGTAACTGCTTATTACTAGAAATGATGGAAGGAGTGGTGGAAGGTGATAAGAAACGAGGAAGAAAAAGAATGAAAATGATTGATTTAATTAAAGAAAAAAATAGCTATGTCAATCTCAAGAAAAGGGCAGAGGAAAGAGAAGAATGGAGAAGTTTCTACAAGTGCTCATCGGACCTGCTTGGAGCAGAACACTAAGGAAGAAGAATGAAAGTGATAAAGTCATTAACATCAGACAAGCAGAAGGGCTAAGCACAGCATGGAGGTATGCTGTTAAAAAGAATGTTTAACCTTAGTAATGCTCCCTCCTCCCATTAAATAATTAGTAAAACCTATTATCCCAGTTTGGAAAATATTTTGTATAATAATATTAATTTTGTTATGCTTATTTAAATCCCAATTTTTTGAAACTCTGTTCCATTTTGTGTTCTGTTCTAGAATAACTTGTAATCCTAATGTTCTGAATATTTTGGTGCAACTGATGATGGTACCTTGTGTACCGAAAGCGTTTTTGTTTGTATAATAAAGTGTTGGTTAATAGTACTGCTATTTTGTGCTCTTTAGTGAACTATAAGTTACAAATTAATTTTTCTCTCTATGTTAGATTACCAATATGTTCTACTATTTATATTCTTTCTTTTGTTGTTTTATGACTTTTGATATATAAATAAGACTCATGGCAGATTTCTCTTTAAATATCCTTATTCTCTGCACACTAGTACATATTTTGACTTTTCATAATTTTTCTAACCATAGTAATAAATACAGGTTGTCCTTAATTTACAATGGCATTATGTTTTGATAACCCTATTATAAGTACAAAATGATCCATAATGTTAATAATTTTAGTAGTAACAAAAGACTGACATATTGAATCCTTTAAGACTATAATCATCCAAATATGATTTCAGATTCTCAAAGTTATAAAATAATTTAGAATTGAACCTGGGCTCCAAGATGTAAAATCATCTGGAAGTGAACCCAAATCCCAAAGGTGATAAAGCAATTGTTTTACTACATTTTTAATGAAACAAAAAGTATTTCTAGACAATATGCTATGAAAATAACCAAGTTTGGAATATCATATGGGTCATTGTAAGATTGGATATCAATATTTTGGATTCTTTTATTGTCATTATTATTATTATTATTATTGACATACTAAAAGATAAATACAGAAAATCAAAACTGCTTATATCAATTATGTCAGTTAACGTGAAAAAATAGCACTAAATTGCAGCATAACATCAAATATTTAATAAACCAAATTATTCTAACATTTTCGGCTACATAGCCATCTTCAGGCACAATCAAACCTACACATTCGAAAAAAGAACATACAGTTTCCATGACAACTAACCAAATACGATGACATCACATATAATAAGGAGTAAAAAATTAAGATTTGCTTATGGTTACATGCAAGAAAAATATTAAACAACAAAATTATTAATAGTACATTATAACAATACTGTTCATGCACACGACTGCACGGTTTCATTATCTTATGCGGTTTAATTTTAAAGAAACCATGAAGAGTAACAGCAAACTTAAACCGCATAAAATAACGAAACCGCGCAGTCGTGTGCATGAACAGTATTGTTATAATGTTATAATGTACTATTAATAATTTTGTTGTTTAATATTTTTCTTGCATGTAACCATAACCAAATCTTAATTTTTTACTCCTTATTATATGTGATGTCATCGTATTTGGTTTGTCGTCATGGAAACTGTATGTTCTTTTTTCGAATGTGTAGGTTTGATTGTGCCTGAAGATGGCTATGTAGCCGAAAATGTTAGAATAATTTGGTTTATTAAATATTTTATGTTATGCTGCAATTTAGAGCTGTGGATCCACCAGACAAATTTAACAAGCTATTAGGCCTAATGCAGTCATATGTGGCGATAGAGAGTCGGTTCGAATGAGTGAACGAAATCCTCTGATACAGTGACGACAACTACAACAGTTTAATTAATCAAGGATCGTTATTTGAGAGAGAGAGATGAAATAATACATATCATTTTGGAGGATAAATACCTGTGTATATATATATATCAATAATGTACAGGAAATCGAAAGCGATGACTTTCTTTGCCTATACAGCTGTTAATAGACCAGCACTGCAAATTGAAATATCTTGGCACGACTATGGACGTACTAGCACAGCACAGAGAGAAATCTTAGCACTCACTCCTTTTTTGAATAGAACCACACAGAGAAATCTCAATGCCGAATGACTATTTTTCTCTCATCTGAAACTTTTATTTGACATTATCTTTCACCTTTTTCCTGGGAAAGATAATGTCTCATATTTTATTTGTCCTTTAGTTGCCTGTGTTTTTAGAATTATGATTCTATTACACTATTTTGTTTGATACTTCACTTCCCTTCTTTGTTTTAAACAATTTTCAAGTTCTAGACATTACAAAGAAATCAAATAATTATTTAACAAAAATCAAATTCTTAACACTTTAAAATTTATCTATTGGGGTCTCCTGGGACCTTACAGTGCTATTTTTTCACGTTAACTGACATACTAAAAGAAAAGATACATATTTTACCTGATCCAAATGAATTTATATACATTATTGGAACATTCTCAGGAATTAAGCATATTGAAAATAATTGATATTGGATTGTATGTGAGACTAAACATCTACTGTCAAAATGATCTCATAAATATCAGGTTGATGCATAATTCCGTAGCGTTTTAAATATGGGTTTGTTAAGTTTGTTTGTTTAGTGTTTTATTTATGAAATTCAGTTAAAAATTTGACCAAATCAAGCAAGCAACTATTCAACAATGTAATCTCCGTCATTATCAATAACTTCCTGCCAACGTTGGGGTAGTTTTTGGATCCCCCGTCTGTAAAAATCTGTTGGCTTTGAGTTTAGGAAGCCATCAATCCAAGTTTGGAGAGCAGTTTCATCTTCGAAGGTGTGTCCTTGAACGTGATTGGACTTTGAGTTTAGGAAGCCATCAATCCAAGCTTGGAGAGCAGTTTCATCTTCGAAGGTGTGTCCTTGAACGTGATTGGAAATGGAATGGAAAAGGTGAAAATCTGAAGGGGCAAGGCCGGTGAATAGGGGGATGGGGGATAATCTCACATCCGAGCTCCTGGATAACTGCTTTTGTCATGTTGGCAACATGAGAGCGTGCATTATCATGATGCAGAAGAATGTGGCGTTGTCCAGGCCGTTTTTCCTCAATTGCGGCCGCAAGTCGTCTCAATTGTTGGCAATAAACTTCTGATGTGATGGTTTCATTCCTAGGAAGGAATTCATGGTACAGTACTCCTTTTGTGTCTCACCATATGCATAACATAACCGTCTTAGGATGAACAGCACATTTTGCATGAGGAGTTGCTTTTTTCTTGAGACTAAGCCATTCCTTCCTCTTACGGAGACTCACATATAGACACCATTTTTCATCACCAGTAACAATGTGTGACAGGAACGATTGATGTTGTGCAATGGAAACTCAATGACGAGACAACAAAGAAGCACAAATTGTCAAATGATCAATTTTGTTTCGTTCACTAAGCACGTGCGGTATCCATGAACCCACCTTCTGGATCTTTCCCATGGAATGCAAATGTCGAATGATGGTTGCTTGGTCACATTCCATCACACTAGCCAATTCTCTGGTTGTCTGACATGCATTTTCGTGGATCAAACTATTTAAACGTTCCTCATCAAAATCAGATGGTCTTCCTGCGCATCTTCCATCATGCAAATCAAACTGATTTGTTTTAAAACGAGAAAACCATTTCCTTGCTGTGCTTTCACCGATGGCATTAGTTCCGTACACTTCACAGATGTTCCTAGCCGCATTTACTGCACTTGAACCTCGGTTAAACTCGTACAGCAGAATATGTCGGAAATGTTCGTTTTTCTCAACCTGACACTCCATCTTCAACAGCGAAGAAATAACAATCGTTTGTAACAATCTCGCTGACAGCTCATATTCCACAAGACAACACTCCAAAGTAAACAGTGACAATGTAAAAACGGTAAACAAATGAACAGCAATGCAGTGTTGCCAGGCCAAATCAGAACGCTACGGAATTATGCATCAATCTAATATTACTAATTTGAATGAAATCCATATATATTATTGAGATCTTTTAGATCATGACATTTAGAAAAAATGATCAAAATTGATTTGCCTATTGCATAATAATAATAATAATAATAATTGAGTTGATTTTGATCATTTTTAGTATGCATGATCTAGCATATCACAATAACATACATGAATTTCATTTAAATTTAATATTTACATAAGATATTGTTTTGACAGATACAGTAATAAATCAGTCACACATGATCCAATTTGAATCTTTTCAATAGGCTTAGTTCTCTAGAAGGCTCAAATAATGTGTATAAATTTCATTCGGATGGGTTATATTTATGTAAGATATTGCCCCAAAATATGTTAATAGTATTGAATCAAAATTGATTGTTTTCGATAAATTTTAATTTAAAAAAAGAAAAGAAATAAATAAAGACACAAAATCAAATTAATTGAAAGGGTTATAGGAGTAATTTGTAAATCTTGACTAACTCGTTAATATAATACAACTGCCAACTTTACATTTTTTAATTATAGATCCTGAAAGTGAATCTAATTCTCCAATAAGCAATTATGTCTTCTAGCAACCTATAAAATTGTGTAATTTGAAATTAATATAAATTTGATTTTTTGAAAAGATAATGATCATATCTCATCACATTTTATTGATTCTAAATTAATATCAATATCTAATAAAATATTACGCTGCTCCATAATTTCCATATAATGATAAAAGCTTCAGCTCATTGGGCAGGGAAACAATCCATTATCAACTCAAAATTAAAATAAAAATCCGTTGTTGAGTTGATAATGGATTGTTTCCCTGCCCAGAGCTGAAGCTTTTATTATTAATATCAATATACTGTAAGTTTTTCTTGAAACCAAACACACTGATTTTTGGCATCGAGCCAATTCTGATGCATATATCACGTCAGGAATCGCTCGCTACGAAAATTTATTTTATATTTTTAATTCTAATGATATTTATTTATTTATTGCATCCAAGAAACAAAAAACGATTTAACACACAAGATTATTGGATTTTAATGCTGATGTAATTACACATTTGAAAATAAATCGCTGAAAATTTACAAGAAAAGATGTGCGGCAAACAGAAATTCTGTTGTTGCTATAGCGACAGCGTAGAAACGCAGACGTGCCACAATTCGAAAATTTTTAAAAATGCCGATTATTATTTACATTACTCAATGAGTACGGATAGTTCAGGCACATAATTCAGGCTTATCCTATAGACGCATGAGAGATCATTTTGCGGTGCTGTACCCTAGATGACCTATTCCATCCGTCTCTACAATTAAATCTGTTGTTGAGAAATTCCCCTAATCCATCCGTCAGAATGCCAATCCAGGTTTGATACCCGTTCATCACCCAAGTCAAGCTTTGAAGAAGTAAAACTTGCGATTTGTACGTCAGTAATTGAAAAACCCAGAATTTCTTGCACCTCAATCGCGCATAAATTGCACGTCAGCAAATCATCCGTTTGGAAAACATTAAGAGAAGAGAACTTCTTCCCGTACAAAAATCAATACCATCAAGAACTTCTTCCAGATGATGATAATAGAAGAATGTTATTTTGTGGGACAATGTTGGACTTGTTCTTCCTTGCCGGATTGGCAGAACCTTCTTCAGACTTCTCTGAAGCCGCATATCTAGCAGCAACATCATAAACTGTCAATCTTGGATGGTTAAAGAACCGAATTATTTCAGAAGGTGAACGTCTAGCGCGAAGGCCTTTGATTATCGCTTCTCTCCAATTATATTCTGCACTCGATCTTAACTGATCAGCTTTAATGCAGTCATAAACATTTATACAGTAATCCACATTAATCAAAATATATTCCTTAACAAATAGTTGTCATGAAATTACAACTGAGCAATGATGTTTTTCCAATCACATCTAAAACATGCCTTCTTATATAAAAGTTTTCTAATTTAATGAATCTCACCAAAATGGATACATGAAATTTTTTTGTTTTCAAATCACTATAAGGTTAATTTACATTATGTTCCTCATTTATTTCAAATATGTTTCTAATCCCATAGTTCACACTAAAATAACAAACTTACAAAATGAACATCTGCCTTCACAAAATAAACCACCTCCAAACTTTCTCTTTTAAGGTAAATTTTTTTTCAATAAATAGTTTAAAACTAAAAAATTTAAAATCCCACATTAGTAATAATAATTAATGGTAAAAACTAATTTTTATAATTTGTAGTTTAATTTTTCAACAAATGGATTGATGAATGTTGACCAGCCGAAATGCATCTTTGTCAGAAAAATTGAGCAAAAAATATGAAATAACTAAAAGACTAAATAATTCATAGCATACGGCTGGAAATTCAATTTGAAATTTGTCCGAATTTAGCTAGCACACCCTGTATATTTTAAAGCTTTAGATAAATCTATGAATTAATAGGGAAAATGGGTTAAACTTCTAAGTAGCTGGAGTGGAAAATTGCCAACATTCAACAAGAATGATGGAAGAAAATATTGATGAGTCCATAAAACAAGATTAAAAAAGTTATTTCATATTACAAGGCTCGAAAATCACTTACTGTTTTAATTGGTACTTAACTAAAAGACTAAATAATTCATAGCACTAAAAAGCAAACCATTATACACTTTGATAAAGGATATTTTAATCAGAGAAGTGCTTTCGGCTTATGTGCCATTTTCAACCCTTACAAAGATTTTTAACATTTTGGAACAAACAACATTAATTTAGAATATAATAATACAATTCTAGAATAAAGAACATAGCATTTAAATTTCTAAATATTTAAAATATTCTCTCTCTTTTTCCTAACACATGGTCCTTAATCATTATAAAGGAAGCATATAATATATAACATATAACATATGAGCTATATAAAATTAAAATAAAATGCAAGAAAACAAGAATTAAGATAAATATAAAATAAAATAAATGAAAATAATTATGTTTAGACACATATGAGCTATATAAAATTAAAATAAAATGCAAGAAAACAAGAATTAAGATAAATATAAAATAAAATAAATGAAAATAATTATGTTTAAGTCTCTGAGCAACTTCTTGCATTCTTGCTAAAGGTCGTCATGTGTCATTGTCACAGTGGGGATCTTCCGTTAAAGCATACCTCCAAAGCAACTTCTTGCATTCTTGCTAAAGGTCGTCATGTGACATTGTCACAGTGGGGATCTTCCGTTAAAGCGTACCTCCAAGCTTTCGAGATGCTGTTAACTTGCCTGTCATTTATAACCAATCCGTCACTCTTACCTTTATAAATCTGCATCTCTTCTGCTCTGTATAACTCATTCATATTATCTAGTTGTTTCGTTACTCTGCTGCCTTCCCTGTCTATTTTTCCATTATTTTCGTATGCTCTCCTCACAAGGGCTGTTGACAAATTTGCATTTTTTATCTCTCTCTTATGTGCGGTTATTCTGTCCTTTAAATTTCTACAGGTGACTCCTATATAATACTCCTTCCTCCCGTTTTCTAGGTTTTGCAAAGGTATGTTAGACTCCTGTACATTCCTCTTGGTTGTAGGTATCTTTTACATTCCTTAATAGGTTAAAAATTGTTGGTGGTCTCTTATATGCAGGTTTTTTGTTTCCTTGTTTTTATTAACTCGTTTATTGTTCTGAAGTCCTTCAAGGTGTCTGGTATTACAGTGTATCCAGCGCTCTGCTCATTATCTTCTCTTTCATTCATAGGGCGCCTCTGTGTGATATTGTTGTTAACATTATCACTTTTCTTTTTATTTCTCTGAGCAACTTATCTATTAAGCTTTCATTGTAGCTGTGTTTTCCTGCTTTGTATTTAGTTGTTTCATTACTCTGTTGCCTTCCCAGTCTATTTTTCCATTATTTTTGTATGCTCTCCTCACAAGGGCTGTTGACAAATTTGCATTTTTTATATCTCTTTTATGCGCGGTTATTCTGTCCTTTAAATTTCTACAGGTGGCTCCTATATAATACTCCTTCCTCCCATTTTGTAGGTTTTGCAAAGGTATGTTATAGACTCCTGTACATTCCTCTCAGTTGTAGGTATCTTTTACATTCTTTAATAGGTTAAAAATCGTCTGTGGTCTCTTATATGCAGGTTTTTTGTTTCCTTTTTTTTTTATTAACTTGTTTATTGTTCTGAAGTCCTTCAAGGTGTCTGGTATTACAGTGTATCCAGCGCTCTGCTCATTATCTTCTCTTTCATTCATAGGGCCTCTCTGTGTGATATTGTCATTAACATTATCACTTCTTTCTATTTCTCTGAGCAACTTATCTATTAAGCTTTCATTGTAGCTGTGTTTTCCTGCTATGTATTTTGTTAAATGTATTTCTTCCCTTAATAATTGTTATTCACTGCAATGGGTGAAGGCCCTGGATATTAACGATCTTAAGGTGGCTTTCTTGTGGTGCCACTTGTCGTTTGGTATTATTATTGTGGCGCTACTCAGCTTCCTATATACTGTAATTGTGAAGGAAAACTCTTTTTATTTGTAGATCAACATCGAGGAATTGTATTCTTTGATTGTTTCTTATGTATTAATGTATTCTTTGACATCTTTGTAGTTTGGAATGAGATAGAGAAGATGGAAGTCCTAGTAAATTTGTTTACACTCCCAAGCTATGGTTTAAAACTGACCTTAGAGCAGAAAGACAATCAAAGAATATGTTTCCTTGACGTCGATCTACAAATAAAAAAGCTTTCCTTCACAACTACAAGTATATAGTAGACAAATAAAAGAGCTTTCCTATTGATGTTGAATATTGATAGGAAAACATCGATAAAACCATTGAAAGGAAAACACTGATGTTTTCTAACATCAATTGGTCATCGATGTTATCTACTTATTTATTTTTTTTGTGCATTGTCAGTAACAGCTGCATTAACATAGTCATCATCTATTTCCAGTATTTTATAAACTGCTTTAGTTTATTAGCTAGATAATCACTAGTATACCGTTCTTCTAATGTAAAAACATTTAATTCTGCATTGCATAGTTTATTTCCTCATCTATAAAGTGGACAGTCAAGCTAATGTAACTACTCTTCTGGATGTCTGTCCATAAATCAGTTGTTAATAAGCAAAATTTCTTTTGACTATGGATACCATATTACTATATTTATCAGAAATTAGTTTTTTAATCATTGGTCGAGAAGGAATTTTGTACGAATATACTTTTGTCTTTATGAAATGTTGAAAACCTTCACGATCCAAATACTTAATGGCTTATTGTCTTTACACACTATAAATATGAGCTTGATTTATTTTCTGTTGATTCACCTGATTTGAATTCATCAATGCTAATGCTCCTAAACATCTTAGAAATTTTTCTTTGTTTTCCTGGGAAAGATTGTGACGAAAATAATGGAAAAATAGACAGGGAAGGCAGCAGAGTAACGAAACAACTAGATAATATGAATGAGTTATACAGAGCAGAAGAGATGCAGATTTATAAAGGTAAGAGTGACGGATTGGTTATAAATGACAGGCAAGTTAACAGCATCTCGAAAGCTTGGAGGTACGCTTTAACGGAAGATCCCCACTGTGACAATGACACATGACGACCTTTAGCAACAATGTTATCAAGACACTGCTTTGCCAGTGTCTTGATAACATTTTTCTTCCTTCAAGTCTTTCTGAACTCCAAGAAGTTGTGGATGTTTGCATTCAAGATGACACCTTCTTAAATTTGTGTTATTACCACTAGTTTTCAGTTCTTTTGAATAATATATGCAAGTTGCAGAATTAGTTTTATTTTTAGCAAAATGTTGCTAAAGTAAGGTTTACGGAGGCATACTTACTGAGCTACAAAAGTATAAATCCTTTGAAATTAAAAAAAAAAAAAAAACTGAAAGCATTTCAAATATTAATTAAATGACGATAATAAAGTGTCTCACATGACAAATATAAACAATAAATCAATATTGCCAGATGGATTCTTCGATTTTCCTAATGCAAAACTAAAAAATTAAATAAAATCATCACAGATTATAAAAAATTCCATTTATAAAAGTATTATGTAATATTATTTAACCTAAACATCAATTCCATTACATAAACAGAAAAAACATCAAACATCGATGTTCATAAAACATCGACCTCTAATCATCGATGTCTAAAACATCAGACATCGATATCAAAACACTGATGTTCAATGTTCAACACTAGTATATAGGAAGCTAAGTAGCGCCACAATAATAATACCAAAATAGTCAAACGACAAGTGGCACCACAAGAAAGTCACCTTAAGATCGTTAATATCCAAGGCCCTCACCCATTACAGTGAATAACAATTATTAAGGGAAGAAATACATTTAATAAAATACAAAGCAGGAAAACACAGCTACAATGAAAGCTTAATAGATAAGTTGCTCAGAGAAATAAAAAGAAAAGTGATAATGTTAACAACAATATCACACAGAGGCGCCCTATGAATGAAAGAGAAGATAATGAGCAGAGCGCTGGACACACTGTAATACCAGACACCTTGAAGGACTTCAGAACAATAAACGAGTTAATAAAAACAAGGAAACAAAAAACCTGCATATAAGAGACCACCAACAATTTTTAACCTATTAAGGAATGTAAAAGATACCTACAACCAAGAGGAATGTACAGGAGTCTAACATACCTTTGCAAAACCTAGAAAACGGGAGGAAGGAGTATTATATAGGAGCCACCTGTAGAAATTTAAAGGACAGAATAACCGCACATAAGAGAGAGATAAAAAATGCAAATTTGTCAACAGCCCTTGTGAGGAGAGCATACGAAAATAATGGAAAAATAGACTGGGAAGGCAACAGAGTAACGAAACAACTAGATAATATGAATGAGTTATACAGAGCAGAAGAGATGCAGATTTATAAAGGTAAGAGTGACGGATTGGTTATAAATGACAGGCAAGTTAACAGCATCTCGAAAGCTTGGAGGTAC
>AYEL01085676.1:0-144733 GCA_000484575.1 Olivierus martensii
AGGTCAACCAACACAAATAGAAACATTAGAGAAGATGACAATTAAGTAATTTATCTGTTAACATTTATTAGACTGTAATCTCAACCCTGTGACTATTCACATCCCTGTTTTCAAAATGAGCTATTCCAAAACTTTAAACGGATTTTTACAAAATAACAGTTTAAAATAGAAGACTGGAGAGCCATAACCTCGACTTTGTGGAAGAAGATGAACAGTTTAAACCGTTTTTTATAAATCAACTGTTGTGAATATCGTTGCTGTTTCTTAAATCGGAAAAATGTCAAAAACGACATTAGATGTTCACGAAAAGATTTTAATTTGTGAATATTAAACCGCCACCCTCCTTTACTGCCAGAGAGGACCTTCGAACCGATGGTGGCAGCTTAAAGAGGTTTGACTGTAATTTGTTCCAGATGGGTCAACTTCTCTGTTATTTTGGTTCATTGGGCAGTTGCTATTTACTATTTCAAAATGCTCTCTACTTTTTCCACACAAGTTATTTTCTCTCTATATAATATATAATCTGATTCATTTAGATTGCAGTTTTCTATCATGCAGTAGTTGTAAACTGGAAATTTTGGGTGTTTGTAATGAATGGAGGCTAAATGTTCTTTTAATTATTCATTGAGGATTGATCTTGTTTCATTAATATAAAAAAAATCGGGAGCACATATTGCATGGTATGGAACAAATGATGTGGGTTATGTTCAAAGGATTTTTAGTATTTGTTAAATCTTTATTGAAAGTGATTTTTTTTTTATTTTGTTTTGGAGTGTAGGGGCTAAACGGACTTCTGCTATTTTTAATTTATTTTGTAAATATTTGAATATATTATTAACATGGGATTTTAAATTTTTTAGTTTTAAACTATTTATTGAAAAAAATTTACCTTAGAATAGAAAGTTTGGAGGTGGTTTATTTTGTGAAGGCAGATGTTCATTTTGTAAATTTGTTATTAAAAAAAGGATAATTTAAATAACGATAAGGAAAACGGTCTCAGAAAAATTCCGTAATTACTAATTGCGTTACATCTCTATGTTCTAACTTTTAATGTTACGGAAAATACGGAGACGAAATTATTCGTAAATCCGAAATGGTTAATTAAATTTTTATATGGACTTAAATCCAGAATAATATCCTTCGGTAAAAATGTCTAGTAAAACGATAAAATCCCGTAAAAAAATCCATTAAAATTTAGTTGTTTCGAACATTAAAAATTTGGATGCTGTAAAATTTGCTTCATTGGTCTTATTTTTCTTTGTTTTTTCTTTTATAATTTCGTCTTATAGAGGCCCTATGGGGCCGACTCTTCGTTGAAAAGGCAGAATATATAAATATAAAAACATGATTTATCAAAATGAAACCGCTTCCATTACTCGAATTTTATGAACTCCTTTTTAAAATTGCTGTTTATGTAATAGTGAAGGTCACTTAGATAAGCTTATTAAATATCAAACGATGCCAATTCTTTCTGATAAAACTTAGTTATCAATACTTTTCAATATAGCGACTTGGGTCCAGAAGTCATTTAAAAATATAATTTATTATTCTAATAGCATCTTATGCTCGTTATCTAGTGGCATAAACATTATTTTTTACTCCAGATGTAGAGCTAGAGTTGGTATAACAAACGTTATCTAACGAGATATAAATGTTTTGTTTACGACAACCTTTAATTGTTCATTAAGTATTTTACAGTTCGTCATTCGTTATTCATGATAGTTGATCAGACTAGTAAGGAATAATTTGAATAGAGATGAACTCATAATAGGGTGTTACACGTGCTCGTGAATCGTAACTGATCTGATTTATGATCTGAACTGCAAAGGCCACTATATGTCACAGAAATGTTCACTGATGACAATTAAACCGATCTCGAAATTAATTTGGATAATTTAGTATGTTTAGAAGCGCGAATATCATTAAAAAAACTTTTAAATTATAATAAAAACAAATCAGAATTTTAATTTAAACGTTTGCATTATTTAAAAAAGGAATTTTTTGGCGCATTATATCGATTATTTTTTTCACCTGAATACAGTTAAAACATTTGCACATATATTTTTACATTTTAAATAATAAAAAAATAATTATCGTTGTCGTTATTTATTTTTTAAGATCATGCACAGATGTGAATCTTATTTTTTTACTGTTTAATGCTAATTATTTATGATAAAATAGCTTACAATCATATCACGTAGTTCGACTCGTATTGATTAATTTTAAATATCGTATTAATACGAGTTTATATTTAAACTGGTTCAGTTTTATTAAGTTTTAGAGGGCAACGGTAATAGCCACCTAAAATATTATCATATTTTTCGAATTAAATTTTAGAATCGCGAATAAATTGCAGCGTTTCGTAGTAACAAATAGAAAATTAGCTGGAAAAGAGATTTCTCAAATTCGCATTGCGGAGTCGGAAATTAATTACAAGGAATAGAAATTTTAGTGCATTTTGTGAAGAGTGGAGCAATGACAAGTTACAATCGAAAATTCCTATCACGTCACCTCTGTATTAACAGTCAACTTCCCGTATATTCTAAGCCTAATCTCTGTCTGTCCAGACAGCAACGCAGCTGTCAAACTGCTTCTTTTCCTCTGTTCTACCCCGATCGATATTCCTCTGCTACTATTGTTCTGGCGCTGGAGGGGTTCACTCTTGTTTATCTCCCAACTTGCAGCCTTGTAATCTCCGTTTTTGTTTTACTTTCTATCTAATGCGCATTTCTACTTAATTTTTATCGTTCGATCTGTTCTGGGTTATGTTTCTGAATTAATAACCGATAGCACGCATCATCTATTATTATTATAAAGCGTTTACATCGTTATGATAATAATAGTGATGATGATAATAATAATTGAATTAGCATTTTGTTTAAAGTTTTACAGAACTCTGTTTTGATTCCGCTACATAACGACTTCTCGCGCGTAACGACGTGCTATACTGTATAATTAACGCCAATAAATACAAAACTGGCATCGGAACGGCATCCAAACTTGCCAGCTCGGTTACTGCAACACATTTCTCGATAATTCTTAAATAAAATGAATAATTTACTCGAACGCATCTTTAACGCGTGGTGCAAAGTAGCTTTTGCAAGTTTGTAACAAATATGCGTGGTAATATTTGAAAGCCATTTTGCACATCTTGCATTAAAATCAAGAATTTGCGGCTTTTCGGTAGTAGATAATGACGTCAGCAGGAGATGTGGTGGCTATAAGCACAAACAGTACCGGTCGGTATTGATTGGTGACTTCCTAGCAGTTGGTGTACGTCTTGGAAATTGACCCAGGAGTGAACCATTATGCTGGAGAAGCAGCAACCGATGGGAGAAATGGTGGGTTAGATACTGCAGATGTTCACTCGTGCTATACTATTTAAATGCTCGTTGTGATAGCAATTTCAATCGGTTTTTCCTCCTCACTTATCATTTCCATTCTCAAGAATGATCGGAAATTTTATATAAAATCAACCTTTTGTACATTTAATAATTGATTCTACAAATCTGATCAGATAATAGATTATAAGTGAAAGGCTTTTGTTTCCGGTTATTTCCTGCCGTTAAACTATCTAATATTTGCATAATATTAGAAGATTAATAACAAAGACCACTAATTATCATTCTCTAATTTGATTGAATGAATTTACCGTAAAGCGCCATTTTGGTTTGATCTCAATCAACTATAGACCTGTCGGAGGTTTAATTAGTCGAGGAAGCATAGAGAACTCTGTTTCATCGCAACTGTATGATTAAACCGTTACTTTTTGTTAACCAAAAGAATTCGACATACTAAAATTATTACTTATAACCATTAAAATACGAAACCATCAGCATTAAAATTTCACTTCTTGCATGAAAATATATAAACTATGCATTTACTTCGTTTGCATTAATTTGTTTAATTATTAGCATATTATCTGTATTCATTCACATAAACAGAATTATTGAATAAAGAACCCAAAAAAGTTATTGAAAATAATAAAAGAGTAATTGCTAATAAAGAATGTGCGTTTATTTGAAGTTTTAAAAATTGATACCTTTTTTTTTAATCAGGGGGCGCTATGATCCTCACATTTTAGATGCGCCCTCTAATAAATTGCGCAACAAATTTACGAAAGAAAAATAATCGATAGCTACAGCAACATATATTTTAAACTTTAATTTTGTATCAATTAATATTATTATACAGAAATTAAGGAATTTACTAATATAGATTATTGTTAAAATTAATATAGTATATCCAATAGATGATGTAATTATACAGCGTGTCTATAGCTACAGTTGCCAGATAGTACTGTTTATCTGGTCTGTTTAAGTATAAATAAGCCAACTGTATATTAATATAGGCAGGAATCTATACAGATGTTGAGCTACTCCACTGAAATCAGGAGATTTGGAAACTCTACTCTCGATTATAAACTAATGCTGTAAAATTATCTGAGAAAACAACTGTGGCAAATGAAATATGTTTCAAATTCTATAATTTTTTTTTTATCCTAATATATTTTTAAATATTTAATTTTAAAATTGATACAATGACAGATTTAATTAGGCGGTTAGATATATTTAACATCGCTTGTGAATGTTTGCAATAATTTATAATATTTCTAAGTGTGCCATTATTAAACTTGTTTATATTACAAAATACACGATTAAAGTCATGCATTGCACATTTTCCTTATGATAAATTGTTTCACCGAAATCTTTACTTATCACAAGTAAATATATTAACTAGAATTGAAACAGAAGTAAAAAAAAAAAATGATAAAAAATTAAGAAATAAATTTCTCTAAGTGATTAGATAATAAATTATATAATACATTCATTAAAAGTTAAATTGATCAATTATAATTTTTTAAACTATTGTATATATATTAACGAATGTAAAGACTTCATTTATTAATATTTATAACATTATTCATTATGACAAATTTTCTTACATAAATTTTAAATAGCGAAACTACTTGTTTATATATATATGTGATATATCTTACAATTAAACAGCAGGAAAGATTTTTTCGTGGGTTCAAAACATGCCAACCTGCATTGGTGATACCATTATTTTTTTTTTTAAATCAGGGGCTATGATTCTTATATTTTAAAAGCGCCCTCTAATAAATTGCGCAACAAATTTACGAAAGAAAAATAATTGACAGCTATAACAACATCTTATTAAAATTTAATTTTTGTATCAATTAATATTATTATACGGAATTATTAGTATATTAATAGAAATTTCTTAAACTCAATAAACTAATAAGAAGTTCCTTAAATCCAATAGGATAATAACTCTTTAAATCCAATAGACTAATTAGAAGTTCCTTAAACTGAATAGGATAATAGAAATTCCTTAAACCTAATAGACTAATAGGAAATTCTTTAAATCCAATAGGCTAATAAGAAGTTCCTTAAAGTCAATAGGATAATTAGAAATTCCTTAAACTAAATAGGATAATAGAAATTTCTTAAATCCATAGGTAGTTCCCTAAACCATAAAGGATAATAGGGTGCTAAATCTAATAGGCTAAAGAAGTTTCTTATATTCTACACGACAACAACAAGTTTTTTCTTCTAATAAGAGATTGAAAGTGTTCTCGAATAAATTTTTAAAAAACTTTAGAAAATATTTACAGTTTTTCGAAGATTATTAACAGAGTTGCTTGACTATATATGCCCAATTCATAACTAATTTTTCAAATATAGACTATATGTACGCATATTCTTTTAGAAAACATCGGCAATTTGTTAATGCTTTCTAATATGATAACATATTTTTTTAAAGTTTTAATTATATACTAACAAAAAATTAGGAACTATTTCCTCACATTGTATAGACATTCCATGAAAAAAACAGTAGCTAAAATTGAAATTCAATTCGAGTTAGACAAAGAAATGCCGCTTTAAAATCAATCGGTTTCTTTGCTCCACTTAAAATCGAACGATTTAACAATTAAAGAACAGAGTATGTTTTTAAATTAATCACGATAAAGTCATCACTAATTTTGACAAACGAAAAGTTTTATCGGTCGAGATAAACTGGTATCTATATAACAAAATCTGGACTGCTGTAGGCATGACAAACTAATCATTTATCCAGTCAGGTGGTTGTGGCAGGCTGTTCAGAAGAAGTCATTGTGTACTCACTGCATAAAAACATTTCATTATCTCAAGTGTTCCTCCTAGTATTGAATTCCAAGTAAAATTAACAAACGATATCCTACAAATTCCTTCACTTCGGTATCGTTCGATCGATGCTGCGCTTTCAATCTGAGAAAGGTTAATTTTGCCTAGAAACACGATTCTCATGTTAATTTGTAACACGATACAATTGAAATATATTGTATATATTTGCTAAAAGCTGATTGAAATTAGTTTTTCAATATTTATTAAGTGTTGAAATGAATTTCTAGGGCATATAGGGGTCTTAGAATCATAGCATAAACACACATGTTATTCTCAAATGGATTATGTTTTGTAGAAAAATGATAGGAATCACTTATTTGTATTTCAATCTTCTAGAATATGTGTTTTAAAAGGGATGTTTGAAAGTTTTTGGAAAAGAGCCAATGACCCTTTCTCTTTATACACGATTAAATCTTCCTTAAGACGTATTGAAAAGCAAAAAACTGTTTTCTTTAATAGAGTTCCAAACGCGAAAATTGCGTTAATAATGAAAATTAAAATTCAAGATCCATTCGGCTAGTATTTCTGTAAGATAATTACATTTGCAATTTAAAAATAAATTATATTCTTACGCCTTTATTGCTTTTGTTTATCTACTTTTTATTTCCATTATTCATATTTGCTACAAACGTTTCTTATTTCCATCCATTGTTACTGTACAATCATTTTGCTGTAATACCACGGGCATAACATTTCTTCTTCTTTTGATTTATGGCATGTACGTGAAGATGACGTCGTGAATACTTTAAAAAATATATATGCGCGACCCTTCTGCTTGTATGGAGTAATTAACTCTGGTTTTCTGGATCCTAATTTTGCTACGAAACATCATTAAAGTGATGTGTTGGAATTTGTAATGTTCTGAAAAGCTGAGTCGGTGTCTCATCTTTGTAATTTCTAAATTTTTTTTTTGTTTAGCTATTGTTTAATAAAATGATTTAATGAAAATATTTTTTGAAGAAATTTTTGATGCTTTAGTTGGAATGGTAAAAATTGATAAAAAAGTTTTAAGCAATTTAAATTTAAAATATCAACTATATACCAATGTACATCACTAAACTGCAGTTTTTCTAGCTACTTATAAACAGTAAATTTTTTATTGCTTTAATGAAAAACTATGAGCTTATTTCAGATCAGTTATCTGAAATTTTATTTATCAAATAATAATTAGGTTTTAGATTTTTTAACTTAATATTCAGACCTATTTAATATGCATAAATATTTTAATCAAAAATTTGAGAACCAAAATCTTAAACCTTTTATTATTTTAATGTGCAAATATTTGAAGTGCAGCTTAAGAATTTTCATGCAAATTTCCATTATTTTTATTACCAAATTGGCTGCAGTTGACGACATTAAAACTATCAGTCAATATAAATTATGCGAGATGTTATATTGATTCACTCTTATGAAGAAATGCTAATCAGTCTTTATCTTCTTAAATTTCAAAATTTATTATACTTAAATACTGATTCATGTCCTCCAGTTAAAATTATCGATATTAAATATAAAATTACTGCGAAATTTTATAATGTTTATTATAGATTAAATACATTTTGTTTAACATTAACACAAGCAATATAAAACGCTTATTAAATGCGAGTCACTAGTTGCCTATATTTGAAAGAAAACTTCAATATAACTCTTTATTGAAAAGTGTTTACAAACTACAAAGGATTTTTTTGTGTAGAAAAGAATCCTTTACTTTTCTTGGAGATTGCTCTTTCAGTCTGAATCGAGTTTTTTAAATTTATATAAAAAAATCAAATAATGTAATAACAACATTGATGTAGCCTAGACACAATATGAACTAGGAATCCTTTAAATTTTTATGGTATATAATTCAAAATAACAACAAATTTTTATTCACTTAAATTTATAAACTTTAGAGTAGATTCAGATAAATTATTTTACAACCTATTTGTTATAAATAGGAGTTTTGTTATCCATCAACTATGGCCAGGTAAAATTTTATATTTATTCTCTCTTATTTTTACCATTATGGATAAAAATTAAAAAAGTAAATTTCAAATAATGATGATTTTTATATCATACGCATTCAACTTAAATTCAGCAATCGTCGTAAAAAACGTTCGAAGAAAACGGTAACCAGCAAAAGTTTATTAAAAAAGTTTTCAATTAAAAAAGTAATTGATTTGAGGAAATATATTTTTATCGTTTAAAACACGGTTCTCAATCTGTGGTACGCGTACCATCAATGGTACGCGAGATATGATTAGTGGTACGTGTATAATCTTGATTTCTTATGTGTATACGAGGCATATTTTTGTTGGTGGTACTGAAATTTTTGAATTTTGAGTTTGGTGATACGCATTTAAGAAAAGATTGAGAACTGCTGGTTTAAAACATTCATAAATTTTTAATTACTAATAGAATTGAACACAAATATAATCAACAAAAAAAGACTCCATTCCTAGGCATGCTTTTTGAAGGATTCATGGCCAATTTTGAGAGCTTTTGGCTATCGGAGATTATAGCAAGCGAAAAAAGTCACAAAATATGTTTGAGAACACGATTATTTTTGATAATGGCTGATTTGAATTTGATTTTTGACGATAGTAAATAAATGTGTTTTGGTTTAGTCATTCGACTCTCAAAAATGGCCAGAATCGGATATCCTACAACAATCTATCGACTATAAATCGATGACGTTGTAAGATATATGATCGGTGAAAAGTGTTCTAATGAATCTTTTCGTATCATATTAAAAATGTCATTGTATATAAGATATTTCTGTTAATCATTTCGTCGTTTATCTGAGAGCAATATTAATCACATAAATAACGGATTCATCTTTTGCGTATATAGTTTGAGATATAAATTTTAAGGCTAAAGTGTGTTTATAATCCATATTTTGCTTTAATTATCAATATTGATCATATACAGTACTCTATTAACTGTATATTACAAACCAAAAATAGTGTCACGTGACATATTCCAAATTAGTTATGCTATCTTTTATATGGATTTGTTCAAAGATAGTTTGCTTTTACTCTATAGTTCTGAATTCAGTTTCTATAAATTGCGAGCTGCTGCTTTTAGTTTATTTAAAATTTTAATTAACTAATTGTAATTTTAAATAAATTATTAGTGATAACAATGCAACTTGTTATCATAAGTAATTGCAAGAAAAATGAATGACAGTTATAAGTAGTTGTAAACAACTGACAATAGTCCCTTGAAAGAAACTGCTTGGTATGACCTAAGGGTAGTAGACTATTTTTAATCTTTCTTAATCAACAAGGAGGATAAATGGGAGCGATTGAATAGTTCCATCTTTCTATCTTATTGAGTGAAAGGACATCAATTTTTTTTTCTGGATATTCAGTCACAAAGATGTCAGTACTTTTCAGACAGTTCATATCTTAGGCCAACCTAACAACAAATTTTTCGATGTATTGCCAGAAAATTCTATAAAATTGTACGGGAAAAATTCATTGTTGCTAGAGATGATTTTTATCAATTTTTGCTTTTCTTATTTTCTTGGAATTTCGTTTCTTAACTGAACGAAATTCGAAATACAGAATATCATTAAATTTTTTGCGGCAAACTTGAAAAGAAAGAGTGAATGATTAAGTTTATTTTTACCTAATTTGTCATTTTTTATAGCAGGCCTGTTCTTTCTTTCTTTTCAAGTCGGTCTTGCAATGTTTCTCATGAATTTACAACTAGTACACGATGCTAGATTAGGAATCGATCTAATTAGTATACCCATTGATTAGTCCTGAAACGAATGCTCGTTTATTGATACAATTTTAAAGACACAATCATAATTTTCTGTTTCTTGAAATTATGTTAATCGTAAATGAAATCAACGCGAAAATCATAAAAGTTAATAACTTTAAGATGAATTTTTTCATTTTCAAAAAAAAAAAAAACTGACATTGAAATGGCGAATGACATCTGAAAGCACATGATCTTGACGAATTCATTTTCAAAAAAAAAACTGACATTGAAATGGCGAATGACATCTGAAAGCACATGATCTTGACGAATGACTTAAAATGAAAAGTCTCGAAAATCTCAACGAAAAGTTTCAAAAGTCAGACAATAAAAATGAGCTTTCAATGTCATTTGCCAAAAACTCTTTCGTTATTCTGAATCC
Organism: Olivierus martensii; assembly: GCA_000484575.1. Classification (NCBI taxonomy): domain Eukaryota; kingdom Metazoa; phylum Arthropoda; class Arachnida; order Scorpiones; family Buthidae; genus Olivierus; species Olivierus martensii. Next base: position 10,315 of record AYEL01085676.1, read on the forward strand.
AGTTATTCAAGTCGATGAAATAGAATTTTTACTAGAATAAAATTAAAAAAAATATGTAGTTTTAAAATTTTAATTCAATAAGAAAGAAATATAGTACTCCACATACTCATATATCAATATTAATTCGAAAATAATTCTAAATTAATTTTAAAATGATCGATGCAAATTCGAAATTGAATGTCAAACAGCTTGAAAGACTTCAAATAATTAGAATGACCCGTTAAGTTTCTGCTGTTACTTTGTAGTTTGTTGTCTACTGTTGAAACTCAAATAAGTTGTACGTCTTTAGTATTTTATGTTTATCTTCATTGAAAGATAGAAATCAACTCGATCTGAATTTTCTTTTCCACCAGATTGAAAAAAGTCAAACTTAATTTGCCATTTCTACAGTGAACAGTTTTTCTTTACTCTAGGAAGTTTGCAATTGATATAGCCATAATTGGTTACTGAAGTGAGAGAAATGCAGAGAGTAATAGTTACATGTTCCCAAATTTAGCTATATTTCAAATAATTCTATTTTTAGATTGGATCATTTTATGTTTTGTCGTTCTTCTCTCATTTATCGAGAATATCGTTAGTTCTATTAATTAATTGAAACAGTTCTTTTATATTTGTCATTAGCGATATCAAGAAATTCGCAATTATAAAGCATGATTATTATTTTCTCATCCAAATTTTATTGGTAAATAATTCTCTTTTCTTAATATAATAACAAATGTAGATGTAAACGAGGCTCTGAGCTAGATTAAACCCATAAGTTAACATTGATCGCTCTAAAATAGTCGTAGTACTGCAAAATAGTAGATTACCTGCTGGTGAAAGACGTGTCGCATCGCTTGCGGCAGCGCGGCGTCACCTATAAAGCATACTTTTTTTAATGAATATACATCGAAATTCATGTTAACCCATCTCTATACCATGTTCCGAGGAAGCATGTATATATTCATTAAAAAAGCCTGCTATATAACATAGGTTACGCCGCGCTGCCGAATGCGACGCGACGCGTCTTCCATTAGCAGGTAATCTACCAGATAGTCCGTAATACCAACATAAATTCTAAAATAATTATTAAAATCTGACAATAAAAAATTATCTAGTGTAGTTTCGTGACGTTCCAAACAGATTTAAGGTTTATCTTTAACAATTTAATAAAATAATTAGTGTTTTAAAATGCATTTGAATTGTATTTAACTTCACTTATAACTAAATATACAATTCATATTAAATATTTGACTTGTTAAAATATTGTTTGACACATAATATTAATTATTTTAATTTAATTTATAGCTTGGATATTTCAAAAGTTTAGATTTTACGTTTAGATCTATTATAGTCTATTTACAATTAAATAATAAAACAATGTTTAAATTATAAAATTTTTTTTCAGGGTAAAAAATTGGGCTTTAAGGTTTGGAAAACAGATTACAGAAGCTGGATCAGAAGCTACTTGCCTGAAAAAAATCTATAATGTAAGTCATTTAATGTTCACACTTAGTTGTCAAACAGCTATTGTTATCTGGCCAATCACCATTCGGATTTTAATGATGTCACGGGGTAGAAAGAAATTATTTGTTTTCTTTTCAGTTAAAGAGGAAGTCTGGCGTTGGTTCTACATTTTTTCCCCCGTTTCTTTTCCTAAGCAAATATTTCACGGTTCGCCAAATAGCGCACGATCGATAGTGCAAAATTTCTGTTCGTACTGTAAGAGTGCATGATTGACGACGTGATACGTGGTGGCTGACATGTCAACCTCTTCCATGGAAGGGATCGCCAGTGATTTATATAGCCAGTTCATGTCTAAATCGTTTCTTTAAATTTTTTAACTTGTTTTTTTTTGTTTCGATTCAACTATTGAGTCACATTTGGAAATCTGTTTGATGATTTTCGATCTGTTTCCGAATTTAAAATTTATCCAGAAAAGTTTAGATGTTTGTATTGATTAATCTTTCTTAAAAATTCTTAACTTCTTGGCGTGTAATTTTCTTATTGTCGTTTGGTTGACGTAAATCTTAGTTCCAAAGAGTTGAAGGAGAAAAAATTCCTATAATTCAGAAAATTCCAAGAGGTTTTTTTAACTTTTTAAAAATTTTTAAATATTTCTTCTTTCGAGTTCTAATAGGAAAACGACGACTTATTTAGTAAAAAGTAGAAAAGCATCAACTAGTTTAAATGTTTTCAAGATAAATATTTCCTCCAATTGAGTGAATTTTTCTGAAAAAATCATCCAATCTTTAAATACTTTGTATAAATTTAGATATCAAAAAACTTCGAATAAAATCTTTATAGCCTATATCTGAAAAGGATAAAACTTTAGAAAGGAATATATAAATTCTGGCGGCTTTAATTTTAAGAGAAACGATTTTGAAGATTAATATGAAATAAAAATTTGGCAGATTTAAAAGGATTTTTCTGCCTGAGATGGAGAGAAATGAAATACCTTAATTTTCAACTAGGCCTTCGATACTAGAAAAGCCCTCTTTGATAAAAGTGAAATAGTTTCTATGTCCAAATATTTTTTTTAAATACATGGGTGGCTATTCTGGTTTATAATGCTAACCAGTTCTTTTGACAGTCCAGTCTTGAATATTTATTGTAGCGGAAATTTTTTTTGAAACTTAATTATGAAAATTTAATTAATTTTCTTTTTAGATTATTATCTATTTGAAATATTTTAGATCAAATAATGAAGAAAATCATCGATTTAATTTAGTCTACAACAAATTACTTTTAAGTTTCATCAAAATTGAATAACGAACGCCCTCTTACGACAATTTTATTCATTTTCACAATTTTTTAAAATATACAGTAAAGTACTTTTATTTTTAATTTGTTGATTCATATAAAATTTCCTTTAAAAGTATTTTCCGAATAAATATATTTTGTGCTTGTGGCTAAAGTAACGAATTTGGCGATGATTTCGTTCCATTATCTGATAAAACATAATAAATTTCTTTTTTTTATTACCTCGAAAATATCACGAAAGGAAAGTAATTTATGTCGCTTAGCATTCATCCGATATTACGTGGAAATTATTATTATTTAAAATTTAATTCTGTTTTATATAACAGAAAACCACTAACAAGCATATAAATAAAACATTTTTATTAAATTAAATCTATATAAAACACTCTATACGTTTATTAAATATAAAACATTTTAATATTAATAGGTTTTGTGTATACAGTAATTGTTATTTTTGAATTCATTTCTTAAAACATGTATGTGTAAGGTAAAATATTCTACAAGTTCTTATTTTTATAAAGTCCAAAATTGATCTAATCTTTATAGCGATCTGAAGATATTCATTTTTTTCATAAAATTTATTTTATAATTTGAAGTAAGCTTATCCTGTCTCTCTGAAATTTTTACACTGTCTCAAAAAAATTATGAACGTCTAGCTTTATTATGGCATGATTTCAAAGAAAAGATATGCAGTATTCTTTTTCCTCCATTTCCTTCCCTGTCCGTATTATTTTCGTTACATTAGAAGTTTCTGGTCATTGTACTTAACACAGCTGCATATTTTCTATCATAGAATTTCTGGATTCGACAGAATATATTACTGACGAATATTTATTTTAATTAAATCCGTTAATTATGATATATTCTAGAGGAAAAGCTTCCAAAATCGGTTTCTTTTCGAACAAGTTGTTGAAACAGAAGAGATAGGATGGGGAGAGATACATTTAATGGAGCGATTCTAATGGTTCTTCCCGGTACGCTCGACTACTTACAGAGAGAAAATGGGGAAGAGTTGGGCAAATTCGTCATGAAGATTACAGGAGAAAGAGACTCTGGTATCAAAATTCATGGTTCTGATCTGTTGAAGTATAACGTTACATTTTAAATGGAAAGGAATGTTCCTCCGTATTAACATCAGATTTAGTGTTGCCGGTAAAAGAAAAACAGAAATTAAAAAAGATAGAATAATTATTAAGATTAAAGAATTTATTTTATTTTAAAATAGCTAGTTTATAATATAAATAAATTTTTGAAATTTCTTAAAATAAAATTCTTATTTTCTTTTTATTTTTTTATTTTTACTGAAGATGTCGCTCCTGTTTACAAATATTTAACAGTTCACTTAATTATGCTTGTGTTCTCTGTAGTTCATTTAGACCTAAACATTAATTAAATGTAATCAGAAACAAACTTTAGTGTCATCAAAAAAACTATAGTAGTGTCTTTTAATTTATACTTTAAAATTATAATCAAATTTTAATCATGATGTAATTAGACTCTTAAAAGCATTATGTTTGGATACAGTTCTTCCGCAAATTGATGACGTTAAAGGACCAGTTTTATTAGATAAATACTTTTTGTAAAAAATAAATTTAATCTTTCATTATTCGCGAATTAAAATCATAAATGATTATTTTAAGATAAATTTTTGACGTACTATTTATTCTAAAAGGAAATTTTGACCGTAACTTTTTTGGTTCCCTATCGATTGTCTTGCTAAAAAAAATAGTTGAGATTAAAATCGATAAAATTGTACAGAATTGAAGTAAACTGAATGATCGATACAATTTAATTTGCCAGTTTTACTTGATTTTAAATAAATTTTAGTTAAATATTTTTTGTTTTTAAATCATCAAAAATTTTGAGATTTGATACTCGGATTATTTAGTCATAATTTTCAAAAATAAACCTTTTTTTTTGGGTTTTTTTTTAAGAAGTTCAGTTCAGTTTAATTCGACACGTATTTTCCAAACAGAAAAGGATGATTTGATACTCGGATTATTTAGTCATAATTTTCGAAACTAAACCTTTTTTTTTTTTTGTTTTTTTTTAAGAAGTTCAGTTCAGTTTAATTCGACACGTATTTTCCAAACAGAAAAGGTTATCACTTCTTTTTTTGAAGCTAAAGATATGAAATTCATTTACCATTGGATAATATTTTGTAAAGATGAAAAAAAAACATAAATTTTGTTGTTTGGCACAACTCGTATCACTTATTTTCTCGTTTTAAGCTGCTTATTCAGTATTAGGCAATCTGTTTCCTTTGTTTGCATAAAGAGGTTGTTGAAATGGCTCTTGTCTCTTCTAATTTACATATTATACATAAGCAACTTGCATAAAGACATCGCCACAGAAAACCGTTTATATAGGAAGAAATTAATTCGAGAATTTATAAATTTTTAATACAGAAATTAAAAGTTTTCCAATTAATTCTTTCTTAAGTACTCTTTTCTCCTGAAAATCAAAGGAAAAAAAAATTAGCTTGCGAACGAATTGGCTATTATAAGGTCAAGTTTGGAAAGCAGCTTTGCACAATTTGTAAAGCTTGGTGTGAATAAATCCTTTCACAAATATTGAGGTTTCTGCTTACTATACCGAAAATGGCCAAAAAACAATCTATATTTTGAGTATAATAATAAGTATACGGTATTGTCTGATCTACTTGGGACAGATTAATCTAATAAAAGACAATCAACAAGCTTGAAACAAAAAAACCGAAAAATGGCCAAAAAACAATCTATATTTTGATTATAATAATAAGTATACGGTATTATCTGATCTACTTGGGACAGATTAATCTAATAAAAGACAATCAACAAGCTTGAAACAAAAACAAGAGAACTATAATTTTTATATTTGTTTAATTGGAGATTTTTATGGATATTTTTATAAATAAATAAAAACAAAGAAATACATAGTTTATAGGATAAACTTAGTAGATAATTTATAACAAAAAACATATATAAAAAATTATAAATTTTAAATACAGAAATTAAAAGTTTTCCAATTAATTCTTTCTTAAGTATTCTTTCTGCTGAAAATCAAAGGAAAAAAAAATTAGCTTGCGAACGAATTGGCTATTATAAGGTCAAGTTTGGAAAGCAGCTTTGCACAATTTGTAAAGCTTGGTGTGAATAAATCCTTTCACAAATATTGAGGTTTCTGCTTACTATACCGAAAATGGCCAAAAAACAATCTATATTTTGAGTATAATAATAAGTATACGGTATTGTCTGATCTACTTGGGACAGATTAATCTAATAAAAGACAATCAACAAGCTTGAAACAAAAACAAGAGAACTATAATTTTTATATTTGTTTAATTGGAGATTTTTATGGATATTTTTATAAATAAATAAAAACAAAGAAATACATAGTTTATAGGATAAACTTAGTAGATAATTTATAACAAAAAACATACATATATTTTTTTATTTAATAAAATTAATAATAAGTACTAATAAATTTCTCTTTTCTTTTTACATATTTTTGATCACTTTCAAATTTATTATTTAGTTTAAATTTTTTCGTGAAATTGTACCACGTTTACAGAATCGGCTACTGCATAGACGAATTGGGAGGTGTCTTAAGTTGTGAAATCTGAAAGGGCGCCAAAATTCCAAAAGAAGAATTTAAAAACAATTGTCATTAACAAAAAAAAAAAAATTAATTGTCTCAGTAAATTCTAAATAAGAAAAATAATATTAGTAATTAACATTTAGAAAATCGTCAATTTATGCCAGAATTTATTCTCCTTTAAGTTAAAATTATTTATTTATTTTTAATTTTAATCCGTCCTCTCGATTATTAGTTTTTTCTTTTTTTTTTTCAATTTGGCTTTATTAAATTGGAAAATAATTGCGACCTAATTCTTACATACCAATATGATCAAAATATTCCTATAAAATTATACTAAAAAATATTAAGTAGAATTTTTAATCATTAAATTATTTTTCAAAATATATGTAGTTAAATATATATAGTTACATACCGGTAAAGTATAAAATAATAAAGTACAGTTTTTCTATATAATATTCATGATTAATCAATTTTAGATTCAAAATTAAATTTTATTTTCATATACTTTTATTAGTGAAATAATTACGAATTTTAGGAGGGTCAAATGGACAATTTAATTTGAGTGTCGCATTCATGGAAGAACTCAAATTTAGACTTTTGACATTATTTCCAAATGAATTGATATGTACAGAAATAGAGATACACTAGCAGTAAATATTGAAAGACGTTCATCATACAACTTTAACAAATTTTACAATTTTTAATATAGTGAGCATTAAAACATGAAAGTACAGTAGTAGGACTCACTTAATCTCTGAGAAGACATGGAAATAATTTCAATAAAAGAAAGATACGATCAATTGGGTATTCATTAAGATTATTTTAGTTTTTTATGCAATATTTGATTTATTTAAACATTATGTGGATCTCTAAACTTTATACAATCAATATAATTAATATATTCAATATAAAAATGTTTGAAATGTATAATGAGATATTCATTACATCTATATTAACACAACATTGTTAAGTCCTTCATAAGTTCTGTAATGTAATATGTAAAGATAATTTTATTTCTAATTTAAGCATAGCACTAACTTGTAAGAATTATTCTCAGCATTCTTATATCCGTCAGTTCAAGCGAGCAAACTTTTTCAAAACTTAAATTAATTAAGAATTATTAAAGATCAATAATTTCTCAAGCGCTGTTAAACAAGTCTAGTGACAATAGCTATAATAAATAACTACAGTATAAAACAATTTGAAAACTTAGATTTTATTGAGACAAATATAAGAAAACTACATTTTAAATATATTCCTAAATAAATGTGATTAAAGTATTAATTCATTTATAATATTTTACTACAAACTATGATATCTCGAAGGTATTTTTTAGATAAATTTTGAACAGAAATTAAAAGGAAAAATAAGAGAATACAATAGATGGTACATATCATAAAACAAAGAAATAATTACTGTATGAGAATCATTATGTATTTTAATATATATAATAAATTATAAATTATTGAAAAAATATGTAGGCCTACTGTATATAATAGTGCTTAAAGTACCAAATATTTATCTCATAACTTCATAACTTAAATATATGATAACACGAAAAACTAATTAGATATTTATTAAGTTTCTTTTAAGTTATAGGCGAGTTGCTTAGAATACAGTAGGAATTAATTGATTAGCACTGTATACAATATTATAAATATTTTAAAAACTTGTAAATTTAAGAAATTTTGTTAAAAATAACTGTTCGGCACTAGATAATGCAGTATTCCACAGCGCAAAATTATCTTGAACGGTTTCTATATAGGTTAATATTTAGTCACATAATCATTAATAAATACTCTATATCAGATCTATGAAAATTATATCAGTTTAAATATTGTAAATTTATCTAAATTCTAAAATGAGCAAAAAAAAGATTAACAAAATTATGTTAAATAATGAAAATTGTAAAAATTTTCAACATAAAGTCAGATTAATCCGTAAATGTGAAACTTATTGCTTTGAAACTTGAACTGAAACTATATAGCCTAATATAATAAAGTTAACTATCACTATTACGCTTTATCAAGATGCTGTATACAATTATTGAGATTCTGTAACGAGTAAAGTTATCAAATAATGCGGATACATATAATAAAATTGATGTAACAATATTAATTAATTTTGTATATTTTTGAATCATATTAACGCAAAAAGAAATGCTGAAGCGCCTAATAAAGTAAAATCTTGATGTTTTATAATACAATATATACATGTATACAAATAGAATACATTAATTTACGTTAATGCTGGATCGGAAACCATGCGTAAAAAGTGGTAAGTAGAAATGCTATTGGATTACTTTATGCTAATTATTATTAATTTATTTATTATTACTCATTATTTGTTTTAGATATATCATAGTTTTAAAATAGAATTAATAATCGTATATAAATAATATAATAATTAGAGAAAAATATAACTAATTACCGGTATTTTTAATGTTTTTGATAAACAAAGATTGTCTTTATGTTTTCTTTTAACTCTATAATTTCAGAACTGTAATAATTTTAAGGATCAGTTTATTTCATTTTTTTAATCAAATTTTTTAAAAAAGATGCGAAATTGTTTTGCTATTTAAACGCTTATTTGAAATGTTATATTTGAAATAATATTTTCTGCTTATTAGTCTAGGAAAATAAATCAATTTGTTTATTTAATTACATACGTCCTGTTGATAATTTTCACAATGGATAATACTTTAAATCAATTTGTTTATTTAATTACATACGTCCTGTTGATAATTTTCACAATGGATAATAAAATGGATTGTTATAAGTTAATTTCCAGCAATTCTTATTCTTTAAATAATAAAGAAGAATCATTATATTAATAAGAAAAAGTTTTCTTCAACATCATTTTAAAAATAGATATCCTTACTAAAATGAAAATATTAAAAAAAAAAAAATTATTATACTTTTAATAAATTGCTAAAATAAAAATTTGGGAAACTTACATAAAATTTCTTTTCTTATATCAAATTACAAGTAAAACACAAAAAGGATTTAAAATGTTACATTAATTAGGCTAAACAAAGAAATTCTTCCTTGGAAAAATTCTTATTTTTTCATAATTTTTTATTTTTCTTTTTTCCGTTTCTTCTTTTATTTAAATTTATTAAATATTTATTTTTTTTTTCTTATGGATTAAAATTCATCTAAGCATTTACTATTACGTTAACAATATTTCGAAAGTATTAAAAATAAAAAAAATTAATTCAATGAAATTTTAATTATGTTTTTAACTTTCGTTTTAAATTTAAGTGCGAATTTTTAAGAAATAAATTAAAATTATTAGAGAAAAGCTTTTAAAGTTTATAATCGCGTAACACGAAATCGCGTAAAGTGAGTTGAATTTATTATGGGTAAGATAGAGATCTTGTTTCTTCAGAAAGATAAAAAACGTGAGCAAAAGAAATTCTAATGAATGAATTATTTAAACTTATAAACAAAATACACAAATTTTAATGAATAAATGGTTGGATGAATGAATTTAATTAATAAAATATAAACACCAGAACATTACATACGGATACTTCTGACCATCAAGAAAGTGATCATCCAAACTCACCAGACCCAGTCCATATGGATGAACAGGGTCTGGTGAGTCTGGATCATCACTTTCTTGTTTCTTGAAATCCCTGGGATAATAGTCGATGATCTTCAACTTTTTAATGAAACAGTCGAAACTCAGCTGATGAGCAGCATTCTTCCTCTTTCTATAAAGTTCTTTATAGCAAGCCAAAGAATTCTGAATTTCTCTCGCAAGTAGGGCGCTTATAGTCTCATTAGGATCTTTTTTTTTCAATTGTTCTGATGGCATTCTCAATGTGTTTAAAAAATTCAGTCATTTGTTTTGTTGTAAATTATTTGATGGGCTCAGCAACAGAAGGCTCCCGATTTCTGGAAATGGAAAACATCATTCATGTTGTTTTCCATTTCCAGAATCTCTTCATTAGTGAACTTTGATAAGTGGGACTCGAGTAGTTCATCCACATTTCTCTCATCTACATGAGACAATTTTTAAACGAATTTTTTTTTTTATTTTAAAAAGTTAATTTACTTTTTAAAATCGCGCTATAGCGAAAACGAGTAAAGTGAGATCGCGTAAAACGATGGATATCTGTACAGTATAGAAAATAATTTTTTTTTCTTTTGTTTGTCTTATTAGTTCATAGAAATAGAAATACTTTTCTTATTTGGAGTCTATGAATTAGATTTCAGAAATACGTTTAATATAAAAATAATAATCTTTCTATGTTTAATCATTAAAACCAATTCCATTATTCCATTGAATATAAAAGTTTTATTTTCTGTTAGCGGTCTGAATTCTTTAGCTGACACAATTTACAGGATTAAAAATATTCTTATACAGTGTAATAAATCATTAATATAAACTTTATTAAATTTAGTTTAATTATTTCTGAAAAAGAAATGAAATAATATTTTCCACAACAATAACTTTAAAAAATCCCAATAAAAATTACAAGACGATAAATGTCATGCATATTTTTAATTGATCGCCAACAATAAAAACATAAATTAAGCATAAAAAATTCCCTGTTTATTATTGCTGCACATAATTTTAGAAAAAGAATATTTTAACAGTCGACATCTATTTTTTGAGTTCGTTGCAGTTTATGTAAAGTTAATGTTTTTAATACTTATTGATAGCGAAGAAACACTATTTAAGCAAACAAATTAAGATTATTGCGAATAATATTGCACATAATTTTAGAAAAAGAATATTTTAACAGTCGACATCTATTCTTTGAGTTCGTTGCAGTTTATGTAAAGTTAATGTTTACATAACTTTACATAAACTGCTAACACTTATTGATAGCGAAGAAACACTATTTAAGCAAACAAATTAAGATTATTGCGAATAATACGCCATTTAAATATTTTTCATTTAATTCTGTGATGTTCTTAATGTAAACGTAGACATAATATTCAGTACAGTGCATAAATAGCAAAAAAAATAAAAAATAGAGAATTAATAGAAATTGTGCTGTTTATTATTTGAGGAACGATATGATGACAGTGAATTTGGCAGAAAATCAAATGTTGTTTTGGAAGTGATTGGTGAAATCTAAATGATGTGTTTACTTAAAAGATAAGAAGGACACATAACTTACTAAAACAATATAACGGTTAACCGAAATGATACGTGCTCCATATATTATGTAGAAAAGCTGCAATAATAAGTTTCGGTTGTTTTTAAAGTTAATAAAAACAGCAAATTTTAATTTTGGGTTATCTGTTTTGTATCTTGTTCTAAACGTATGAATGGCGATATTTTCTGTGAATAAAATCTCTAACTTTCATTATTATTTATTTTGCACGCGGAATTAATTCTCAAAATTAAAAACTGTTGTTAGACGTCGGGAAGCTGGGTTATTTATTTGGATTAGCAAGCAATGTTTTCTTCATATTTGTTTATTCTGTAATGGAAGCTGTAATATTTCCAAAAATATGTTCTTTTCTTATAAAATATGTGTTGCTATAATTAATTTTATTTTTAGGCTTTCGTAGCTGATGATAATAAAGATAAGGAGTAAGATTAAGTCTAGATTGAAGTTATTTTCCAAATGGGCTGTTAGACTTCAAATGCATTGTCCTTTATTCTGTTTATCTGTAAAAGCCCACGATTTTGACTTTAAACCGTCAAACATAAAATGTATTTATTCTTACACAGTTAATTCCAGTTTGTAATTAAAGCGTACAGGATAAGCACAGTATTTAAATAAGTCAAATAGGCTACATCAAGTGTAGATGGGCTTGGTTAATGAATTTGCAAAAGCTGATTTTGTTCTTCGTGATACGAGAGAGGATCGTAGAATTTTGAGAACTTGGAAGGTTTAAAAATTGAATAAAATGACCTAATATCGAAGTCAGTTTCTCATGTAAGTCACTTGAATTTTAGCTTTATTATACAATAATGTGCTACTGGGTTAGTTATTCTATCAGATGTTTTATAGCTGATTAATTGTTAGTTATGTTTAATAAATTTTACCAATAATCAGTCTAAAAGAATAGAAAAATAATGATAACACAGATTCTGAATAAATTATTCAATTTTTGAATTTAATTTTAATTCAATTGAATTAATATTTGGCGTATCTTAACTACAGTTAAGAATTAAAACTATGTGAAATCTCAATGATTAATTTTAAATATAAATAAACAATAAATCACTTTCTTCATAATTTTATATTTTATTCTAATCAATATATATTAGTTATTTAATGTGTAAGTTGCTTCCATTTGAATATAATTTATTCATAGATTGAATTCAAACATTTATTAAGAAACTATGTTGCTACTTGTTAGCGGTTACAGCATAAAGTAGCCTAATTGCACATCTCTAAAACGAGAAAAATCTTAAAATTATAAAAATGATTGATTTAAATATAAATTAGTCTTTAAAATTAGATATTATTATTATTATTATATTTAATGTGCCCAAAAATCAAGTAAAGTTTAAAACAACTAATTTCGATAAATTTCTTTGCTGTAGTCAAATATAATTTTTTTTTTTTTTTTTCAGGGAATAATAATCATCATAATAACTTAAGTCTTAAGTATTTCCGTTTAATCAGTAGTGATAAGAGAATGTTGACCACAATGAAAAAAATAGAAAAAAATTTGGAAGATAAACGAGAAAGGAATCCGGACTTTCCAGAAAAACAAGAACTGTCTGGTTGACAAATAATCACCATTAAAACTATTATGAATTAAAATAATTAAATATTAAAAATGTCGAATTTTTTTATAAGATATGTATTCATAACGTATGCATTATTATGACGTCTACGTAGAATAAAAATATAGTAAGTAAGACCATATCCTACTATTACGCTCGATTTAAGTTCTCGCGTATAGCGTATGGCATGCGTTTCTTTCGTCAAAAATGACGTGAAATTGACGTTATAACGATGCTAGTTTCCATTGGGAAGCATGATTATGATGCCAATTTGATGTCATTTTTGAAGGAAGAAATGCATGCCTTATGCTATACACAAGAACTTAATGAACCTTTAAGTTTATCAGATCATCGATTGTGTGATCCGAACATTACTGCGAAAAGCACACAAAAATCGCAATTTATTTAACTTATTTTAGATAAACTGAATAGACATAGTCACAGAATATAAAATAACAATTAATACAGGTACTGCTCCTCACTTAACGACTGGATTTCGTTCTCACGACTCGGTCTTAGAACGAATTGGTCGGTAAGCGAAAAACTTGTTCCTATATTAAAATATTTGGAACAAATTTCAAAATTAAAAATTTATATCTTAATTACGCACAAAGTACAGTAATTTTTCTTCAGTTGTTTCGAACTATGAGTGCAGAGAAATTACAAACAAAAGTCGTAAGCGATGCTTATGAGCAAAAACCAAATATTCCATTAAAAAAATAGTCTTAAGTTCGGACGTAAGTTCGAGCAGTCGTTAAACAGGTAGGTCGTTAAGTGAGAAGTACCTGTACTTAATATTTCAAAACAAGCACAATTTATTTCACTTTTTATTATAATATAATACAATACAAAACAATGGCCAATGTTTGTTAATATATTTAAAAAATTCACAGATTATCGATTCAATAATATAAAATACAGTGAGTGATCGGTTAACGAACTGTTCGGATAACGAACACTTTCGCGAAAAAATTTTATGTTTGGATAACGAACAGAACAAACTGTGGGACCCGCGGACTGATGGAAAGAGAGTCGGCCGGATGGCCGCGTGGTAAAACTGTGGCTTACCATCCTGGAGGATCCGGGCCCACTCCTCCAATTTTTCAGGAGGAGTCCGGGCCTGGCCCGTTGAACCTCATCATTCAACCATCTGGTTGACCCCATCATGAGTGTTGGCCAGCCTGTGATGAGCTCTATAAGTAGCCGCCGCCTGATAAAAATATCTCAGGAAGATATGGTAACTTAACCTAACGGAATGGAATGACAGGCTTAGGTCTTACGCGTTCGTGGAGATATGGGTAAGAGGATATGGCAACTTAACTAACCTAACGGAATGGAATGACAGGCTTAGGTCTTACGCGTTCGTGGAGATATGGGTAAGTGATATGGAAGTGATACCTGGGTATGTGGTGAAAGGCATAGAAAACATTTGAGTATAGTGGAGATGAGATATTTGAGAGGTGTAGCTGGAGTGACAAGATATGATTATGTCTTGAATGATGAAATATGAAAGCAATGTGGAGTGAAAACAAGTGTGATAGATGCAATAAATAAATCAATTTTGAGATGGTTTGGTCATGTCGAGTGAATGAAGAGCAATTATCAAAAAAAGTATACATTGGATGTGCAGAGAGTAAATGTGAGAAAGGAGGACCAAGGAAAGAGTGGTAAGACCAAGTGGATGAGAATCTGAGGAAATATGGGATTCAGAGTGTCTACTAGAGGCAGACATGTATGAAAAAAGAATGACTGTAGAAGAAGCTGGTATAGTATGTAGAGACAGGAATGTATGGTGTCATCTGATTGGTAATATTTGAGATTTTTTTATTGTTTCTTCTCTTTCCTTGAGTACTGGTCATCCTCTTACAAGGATCTGGGTGTGATGCTATTGTTATTGTTGTATGCTTTAATTAGTAAAAACCAGAACATATTTGGCTATATTAGCAACATCAACAAAAATTACTACACAGCAGAATTACAGTATATATTCCAAATTCATACAGAATGGCAAAAGTGAATGATTCAATCTTGTTGTTCTATGTGAATTTGGAATATGTAATTCTGTAGTGTTGTATTTTTGCTAAAATGTGTACATTGATGTTGACTATTGTATAGCCAAAAATGTTCTGGTTTCTACTGATTAAAACTTGTACACAAGGTTAACAAACAGTTAGGATAATGAAAATCAGATAACAACGCTTTTTTGAAAGATTTTTATGTTCAGTAAACAAACACATGTTCGGATAATGAACACTTCACAGAAGAAACTATGGGACCCGTGGACTGATGGAATAACAGGTCAGCCTGATGGCTGTGTGGTAAAGCTGTGGCTTAACATTATGGAGGATCCGGGGGTCTCACTCCTCCAATTTTTCAGGAGGGATCTGGGCCCGGCCCGATCCCTCCTTGAAACCCATTCTTCCAGTTGACTCCATCATGGAGGTTGATCAGCCTGTGATGATAGTGACTCTATAAGTGGCCACCTCCAGAAAAAATATTCCATGAGGATATTTCGGCTTAACTAACCTAATGGAATGACAGACTTAGGCTTTGCACGTTCATGGACTTATGGGTAAGGATGGAAGAACAGTAATTTTTCCTGATTAAAATGAACTCGGAGACAACGTAAAACAAAGCAAAAATTTATTAAAGAATGTAAGAGAGAAATTTTACAATTTTTTGGTCTTAGAATGGAACCCATATCAGAGTGAGGTCAATAAACTTGGGGATCTCTACCACAACAATGTTATTAATCACTTTTGAAAAATCCTGAAGGAGAGAGAAAAGCAATCGATATTGGACAGACTCTTTATCAGAAAATAAACATATAAATGAAAATGCAAGATTATGTATGGTTATAGTATTGTTGTTATGTATTAATAAGCGTAGTAAGAAATTATATAATTTTTTATTTATGTTTTTTTGGGTCTCCCAGCCGAATTAATCAAATTCCCATAAAAACCTATAGTAAATCGATGATCGGTTAATGAACAATTTGGATAATGCACATTATCTTGGAATGGATTATGTTCGTTAGAACAATTTGGATAACGAACATTTTCTTGGAACGAATTATGTTCATTAACCGATCACCCTCTGTATATATATATATATCCATTATCTTGGAACGGATTATGTTCATTAACTGATCACCTAATGTATTATAATCCGTTGTAAGATAATGTTCGTTATCCGATCATCCACTGTATTAGCGTGCTTACATTAGTAAATACTAACTGAAGTTTTTAGCAATACAGAATATTCAAAATTTGTATTTATGGTTGGAAATTGTAGTTTTAAGCATTTCTAGATTGATATTTTTGTAAAAAAATAAAAAATAAAAGTTAATTTATCTGATATTTTGTTAATTTGAACCGAATACCAAACATGAGATTCCAAAACCGAACACTGCAATCGTAATTATCATAATATAATCTTGAAAATGAACTACTTTTACAAAAATTTATTTATTTTAACTAACTTATTTATATATGTATTTTATTAATTTTTAGATTATTGTAATTAACAACTATTATTTATCTTTATTATTTAATAATAATTAAACAATTTATAACTGAATATAAAATTATGGATAAGTAACTTATTCTTCTCAATAGTTTCTACTTGTCAATATAGTAATTTATCTTAACTGATGATAATATAACCGACATTTTTGACAATTTCTATTCCTGAATGAAAGAAAAGATTACATGTTTAATCTTGCCGTTGCTTGTCAGAATAATATATGCTCATTACCCGTTTGAATGAAATTCACGTTATTGGGTACCATTAGAAAAATCAAGACTCATATAAATGATTGATATATGATCTGAAAAGAGAACTCAATAAAAGAAAACATATTTATAGACTAGAACAATGTCACATAAATATTATCAGGTTTGAATGAAATTTATTATTATTATTAGGATCTGCTAGATGATCAAACGCATCGAAAATGATTGAAATCAACACTATTTAAAAGGCCATATGATCAATTCATTAATCTTTCTGCAATGATGGTTTCAATCATTCTTTTCCTAATCTGTCCTGTTTTAACTATAAATATTTCTAAATACTTTGCTATTACACTTTATTTATAACATACAATAGACTTTCGATTATTCGGAGTTGGA
The DNA here is from genome assembly GCA_000484575.1 of Olivierus martensii. NCBI lineage: Eukaryota > Metazoa > Arthropoda > Arachnida > Scorpiones > Buthidae > Olivierus > Olivierus martensii. Next base: position 27,474 of record AYEL01085676.1, read on the forward strand.
TTGCGGATTAACCGGGGAATTGCAATCCGAAGTGATGTTTAATTATCGATGTTTTATCTTAGATGTGCTATTCCAAAGACTTTTAAATGCCCCATATTAATTTCTTTATTATACTTTAAATAATTGGGGATAAAAATGATTTGATTCTATCAAATTAGTAAATTTGATTCTATCAAATTAAAATTATAAATAATGAAATTATTCCTTACTGCAAATAAACCAATTTCTTATTTCCTTTTTCAATAAATTATAGAACATTTGAATATACAGTATATACCTATATATATTCAATTTGCTTATTTTTTAATGTTAAATACATATTGTTCCAGAATTCCGAATTTCCTATTTATATTTTGCAGATTAGCCTGATTAATCAAGAATATACTACAGGGTGGGCCAAGATAAACCGACCCGATAACGCGTTGGCGTGCCACGTAGGAGGACCCGGGTTCGCGTCCCGAGTCTAGTCCCGGATTTTTTCGGGTACTGGGCCCGTCCCGGTGATCCCCGTCCTTCACTATTCGTCCCCCTCTACGGGTGTGAGTGCAGCCCGTGGTTGGAACCTGGTCCCTCCCCTTGGTAATCTCCGATTGGAAAGGGGGCGTAAAATATGCAAAAAAAAAACCGAACCCGACATGGGAGAAGATATTCAATGTAGATGACACGTAATTATAATAATATTTCGTAGGGAGCTGTGAACGACTTTCGTAGGGACTGTGATCTACTTGTATAAAAATATAAAATAAAATAGCCTTGCAGTTCATATGTTCATTACTTGGTTGTGTTCGGTTTAACTTGGCCCACCCGTATATTCTATATTCACATTTCACTACATTCATTTCCTGTTTTTCACTTTTTATATAGTTTTATTTGAAGATCAATCCTTACAGTTGTCTTAAATTAACAATATTTGATATTTCATCCGTAGTTTAATTATATAATCTATTTGCTTTTTCTTTTCTATTTCTTCTTTTCCGCAGCCAAACTTCATATATATATGAAATTATGTTGAAGAAATATATGTATGGAATATTTTCGATTACATTATTTTTTCGATATTGAAATTAATCCATCATCTTTTTTAGAAAAATACATTATTTTACTAGGCATTAAAATACGAAATATTTTTTGAAACATTATTTTTTCACTTTGAAAATAGTAAGAGAAATACAAAAAGAAATGCTATGAGTTATGAGCTACATTATTTTATCTCCAAGTATTGTTCGAATAAAAATATGGCCATGTACGGCTATAAATTTATAGGCATAATAATGCACAGAATCTCTTTGTAGTTACTTAAATCTAGCTTTGGACAGTCTATATAGGCCCTACATTATATCAAATTTAAGTTAATGAAGATATAGGAGACCAATACAGTTAGAAAAATGTATTTAATATCATTGCATCATTCCTCATTGTAAATCAGGTTTAAAAATTGATGTTAAAATTATATTTAATGAAGATATCGGGTAAATATTTAATCTGATTGTTAGTTACGGTTGATTTAAATATTGTTGCTTTTTCGAATGATGCTGGAAATTCAAGATAATTTAATATAGTTATTGATAAGCAGAAGTAAAAAGCAAAACTTCTGTAAAAAAAGAATTAAACCGTAATGAATATCATCAGAGTTTTATTAGTAACTTGAAAAAATGTCACGAATAAATTGAATTATATATATATATATATATATATATTTTTTTTTCCTTCCCAAAGAGTTTTATAATTGTTAATTTATAAAAATTATCTGAAAAAAATGTTTTCAAAAATCTCTTAAGTGAAATGTGATTATACTTGATTGAAAAACTTTGAGCTAGAGGATGAAGCATGTCTGAAAATATAATATTGTATAATATGCCTTGTAATTAATACTGAAAAGAAATTGATTATTAAATTAAAAAATAAAAAGAAATCTGTAATTAAAAACAAAATATAAAATACTAATACATACATTTCTTTAATAAAAAAATTAAAATAAATTTTTGTATTGCCTCATTTTTTATTCCAATATTAATCATTGCTTTTTATATTTGAAATAATTATAAAACAAAAATTAAAAATACAAGATTCAAAGTTTTGAACACAAATTTTTAATAAAAATTAAATGGGATCAAAAATATTTAATATTTTTATTATAAAACTAAGAAATTTTAAGTTATATTTCATTTGAATGTAGCACAATATTACAGTTTGAAGAACTTGGACTAAATTGATCATGTGACATTGTTGAGTGCATCTCACTTCAGGATCTGTCTTTCTTGTCAGCCTCGTACTTATGAGTAATATAATCAATAAATTCTGTGATTAGTCAATGCAATTCAAATGCATACGAGTCTAAACATAATAGTCTGATGTAATAACAGCATCCTTTTAGTGTCTGATTCCTGTAGTTTTGTGTTTGTTAAGTTTGTTGCAACAGTGTATTGCATTATAATGAATATTGATAATGGACAATCCAAAAATTTAAGATATTTCCAAAATACAATTGTACTGACTTACATCTTTAGATTTCAGTTCAAACCTCATCATAAGCTTTGTGAAGATTACTTGTATTCTTGATGCCCAGGAAACAAAATACTATTTTCTTTGTAAATTCTTAAATTTAATATTCACAATGCTTTCTAAGAATGTAACTCTCAAGAAGTGAGGATTTAGTGTATCAATAAAAAAATTCATAACTGAAAGAAATATTAAATTAAATTTGATGATTTTACATATACATGTATATAAAATAATAATGGAATAGATCCATATAAATATCTATTTATTTTTCTGATTCTTTGTATGATGAATGGAATAAAATATAAAAGTTCAAATTTATATTTTACAAGATATCTAAAAAAAATTTATTCACAAAAAGACTTTGGAACAAATGAAATATATATATAAAAAATTGGTTTATGATAATTTATTTTACTGAATATTTTTAGAGAGACACACTTCAAATTTTCTATACTCTTTTATTATTCTTTAGATTTAAAACTGAAAAATTAAGAATTTGATAATTACATAACTTACTGAATAAATCCATAACGATCTGTCACATGATATACTTCAAAAGCAGGATCTTCCCAAGGATCAATAAATTTAGCATCTGAACCACTATCATATCTAGCTACAATTGCCACACGTTCAGCAGCTGCTCTTTCTAAATTTCCTTCCTTTTTTTTACTATTGCCTAATTATAAAATAAAAGCATATAATAATTAAATTTTCATTTTTTAAATTTTATTGTTCATGATTATAGGTATTGAATAATTTTATATATTTCTTAATATAAATCTGAACATATCTAAAGCAGAATTATTTATACTTTTAAAATTACTTTTTATTTTAATATGGCATTTGGACTAATTCTATATTATTAATGACTGAAATAATATCCAGAAATTATGACAAACAAAAGCAAAATATAGTTATTGCAAACAATTTATATCATGTTTTACTTCAAAATCTCTCATTATGATGTAACTGGTCACCATTACCTTAAAGGGACAGTGTAAATTTATACAATTATTTTCTATATAAGTTTTAAATTTAGCTCCAAATTTTAAATTAAAAGCTTAAATCTTCAGGCTTTCTATATTATTCTATATTTCTATATTACTTTTTGCAAATTTCATAAAACTTTTCATTAATTGACACAGACTAAAGTATACAAACATTTCATTTTTTTTTAATTTACGATAAAATGATATAACAACTAATTAGTTAAGATTGATGAATTGATCACATAACTTTTCATTATTTGATTTCCATCTTTTCATTTTTTTTGAAAATTTAAAATTATCAATTTCAGGGAATTTATTGAAAATGATCAATATTGAATTCATTATTTTTGATATACTAAGAGAAAAAATAATCACATATTTTGATCTGATATCTCATAAATATTATCAAATCTGAATGAGATTTATATAATAAATAAAACTATTAATAGAAATTTGAGATGGCGCTTGTGTGTGATAGTGGATAAATGTAGCTGCTGTGATTTGAAAATATCTCAACTTACTGACGCTATTAAATATAAGATTTGTGGTACGCGATTCCATTTTGACTGTGCTAATTTTACTAGATGTAATTTTTATCAATATATATTAAACAAGAAAAATAAAGAAGATTGGAAATGCCTGCCATGCAAAGGCAAAACTTTATCAATTAATTCAAAGTCAATAACCGATACCTGTTCTTCCATTTCTACTACTGAGAAAGATGTTAAATATGATAGCTCTAAACAATATGATGACTCTCTTGTGATTTCCAAAACCCAAACTATCTCTCCTTAATTGACACTCCAATGTTACAACTAAGTACCTTAAATCTAAGACTAGATAAAATATTTACTGAACTAAATAATATAAAAGAAGAAAAAATGAAATAAAATTATCAAATTCAGAGCTATGTAAAGCATTGGATTTCTATAGAGCTAAAATTGAAGAAATAGATAATAAAATTATAAATTTTAACACAGATATAGTAGTAGTAAGAAGTTGTCAGGTTAATTAAGGAAGAACACAATCTATATAAAAAATAATTAAAAGACCTATCTATCTATATTTGACAACTAGAACAAAGAGAATCTAACAATATAATAGAATTACATGGTGTTTTTCAACTTTTGAATGAAAATACAATAAATATTGTTGAAAAAATTTTATTATGTGTAGATGAAAATTTTGACATGAATAGTTTATTAGCAGCTTATTGAATAAAAAGTCACGTAAAGAATCAAAATCATCCACCAATAATTTATGTCATAATGAACTATAATTATAATTCCCATGGTGTATATATATATATATATATTGTGTTTTAATATTCAAAGCTTAAACAATAAAAAATGTTTAATTAATGAACTAATCGATAGTTATACTGGTATGTTAGATATTTTGACTTTTGTTGAGACATGGACTAATTATATACATAATTATACTTAGGTATACACGTAAATTAATTAATTTAAAAAAGAAAATATTTTTAAAATATAAAGAATTAACTATGACTGATCTCCAATGTATAATTCTTAAATCAAAGTTAAAACAATTAACTAATGAAATTCGTTATAAAATCATTAGGATGAAATATCGTATTATAATAATATATTTAAACATACTATTGACGTCAAATCATTCTGGAAAAATATTAAATTACCTTACAATATAAGGAGAATTAAACAAAAAATATGATAAAGGAGATTATGTTTGATGATAAGATTTTTACTGCTGACCAAGATATAGCTAACTGCTTTGCACAATATTACGATTCTCTAGGTGGATTTTGCCCCGATTATAGAATTTCTCTTAATTCTTATTTATCTTATGTTACCCAATTTTCCAAGACTATTTTTTATATGATACAGATTATAACGAGATCAACAATATTATAATGTCGTTAAGATGTTCAACACCTGGTTTTGATAATATTTCTTCTGATATTTTAAAAATCATTAAGGATTCTATTATACATCCTTTGATTTTTCTTATGAATTTGTCTTTTGAAATGGGCTCTTTTCCAAAGTGTTTTAATTTGAATACTATAATTCCAATTTATAAAAATGGTTGTTACTCAAATGTACAGAACTACAGATCTATAATTATAGTTCCCTCTATAATTAAAATCTTTGAAAAGGTTTATTATTCTCAACTAATGAACTATATTGAAAAATATCAGATCATACATTGACATCAGTATGCTTTAAAAAAAATTCATCTACTATTGATGCTATAGTTCATCATCATACTTTACTAACTGATAACTTAGATAAGTCTAATTTAGTGGTCTCCTTGGCTTTAGATTTATTTAGTGCTTTCAACTCTGTCAATGTAAAGATTTTATTAACATGCCTTACGTATACGAGATAAAGCACTTGATTGGATTGCATCCTACCTACAGCATGGATGTTATGCAATAAAAATAAATAATTGATTTTCCTTTCCTATAGTAATTAATAAAGGCATCCTCCAAGATACAGTTCTGGGACCAATACTGTTTAATTTATACATAAATGATATATTTTCAATTGTAAATTCCCCAAACATTATAGTATATGCGGACGACATTGTTATTATGTATTTTCATTGCGATATTATAGTATTAAATGGTATGATTCATAATAGTTTAAAAATTCTTGAATATTATTTTTCAATTAATAAATTATTAATTAATTATTCAAAATCTGGTTATATCCTTTTCAAAAATAAAAACAAGATCATTCCAGAGAATGCATTAAACATAATTTTAAACAATCAACTAATTCATCAAACTCGATCTATTAGATATCTCAGTATTTATTTTGATGAAAAATTAAATTGGGTGATCATATAAATTTTCTAAAAAAAAAAACTGCATGTATTCTTGGTGCTTTAAGGAGAATAAAACAGTGGGTTTCTCAGATCATTTTACAGAAACTTTATATGTCTTGAATACAATCTAAGCTGTAATATGGCATTATCGCATGGGGATCTGCAATTTCTTATAATTTAAGGAAATTAATTATTCTGCAAAATACTTTTATTAGAATTTGTCATAACATTAATTTTAGAACTAGTGTTAGAGACAGGTATGAATCTGATAAAATTAATACAATTGAACTTTTATATATGAAAAATTTAATAAAATTTTATTATAAAAATAATTATACCAATCAAAAGTTAGAAGTCTTTTATCATCTTTATCAATTACATAATAAAATTATATCTTCAACAAGGAAAAATTATGATAAAAATATCCTTAAATATCATCTTTCTATTGACAAAAATCCATTACTTATAGATCAATTAAATTATGGAACTCTTTATAATTAGAAATAAAGACAATCCTGTCTTATACTAAACTAAATTTATTGCTAAAATCTACCTATAAACTCGAATATTTGTTTATTTAATCCTTTTTAACTTGTTATTTATTGTAATTTTCTGAATGGTCTTTTGATTCTTCTAATTGGTGTAATTTCAACTCAATATATTCGGGCAGAGTTAATTATTAATGTTAAAATATAAAGATTTGTTGAGATAAAAAAAAAATAAATTTCTGTTATTACTAATGTATAAGTTATCCTTATGTATTCTTCTGTAGTGTTTGTTAGTTTAATGTAATTTTATTATTTCTTGATGTATTGTAGTCTATTAATTGTTTGTGTGTGTCTGTGGGAAAACTGTAAAATGGCATTATGGCCAATGGTTTTTCCATTGCTTATGTTTAAATATTTATGACTTGTTTTGTAATATTCTTAATTTGCTGTGTATTATTTTGTAATTTTCTTAGATTATCTATGGAATAATCCTATTATACAAATAAAAAAATCTATGGAACAAAAGAAATTATTCCATAGATTATAGTAAAGAAGATAGTGAAAGTAAAAATTAAGATTATAAACAATGTAAAAGAAATCTTATAAAAGATTACAAATGATAAAGAAATTAGACTAATTAAAAAGCTAGCTGGAATATACAAGATCCCAATATATAACAGTGGCAATAACAGCAGTATGGTATATGTGTTACGGTAGAAGTTATTAATTGGTGATTATACGTAATTGCTGGTTATTATGCATAATCACCAATCATCTTGGTAAGTTTGAAAAATTTCACTAAATTTCTCACTTTACTGGCGATTTTACATAAATCCCAAATGAAGTTGGTAAATTTGATAAATATGCAAGAATTTCTCACTTTTACTGGCCATTATGTATAACTCCCAAATGAATTTGGTAAGTTTGATAAAAATCACTGAATATATTACTTTTAAAAACGATTTTTGCTTCATTTCCAAAATATATTTCATAAATTTGATAAATATGAAATTTCTCACCTTTGTTTTAATTAATAATTTAATTATAGGGTTACTGTTATTTCACTTTCATAACAGCCTCTTAGCCAGGGCCAGTTCCATAGGTGAGGCAGCGAGGCAATCATCTCAGTCATATTATATAGGTGAAAATGAATTATAAAAATATGAAATGTATAATGAAGAACAAAAAAATATTAATGTGACAAAATTCATAATATATAAATAGAAGGAAATATTCTGCCTGTGTTTTATCAATTGTTATAAATTTGAGATTAATTAAATAAATAGAATGTGTTTATTTTTCAATTAAATTAAAGATTTATTATAATTTTAGTTTTGTCATTTATTGCACCACAAATTATTATATTTTCATATGAGGTTGAGAGCTAGAGTGGACCAGTTTTATTTATCATAAACAAAACCGATATACTGCCTTTTTCCTTTTATTATACAGTTTTATTTATATTTAAAAAACTGGTATTTATATTTAATACTGTATAAATTTTTCTTAAAATGTCTGTTATTCTAAGTAGACTATTATTCATTACTTAAAGTTTTTCAAAAAATTTTAAAAGGCACCATTTTTAAAACTTGCCTTAGGCACCATAATTAATTGGCCTAGCCTTGCTCTTAGTACACATTAACTTTTAACTTTGATTATCTCTAACAATTTCAGTAGGTTTTCAACATTGTCTTCCACACCTTCCTAGACTTTTCTTGAGGATACAAGTCTGGATGTACACTTCTACGTTTAGGGGCAAATCAATAGCTCTGATATGATTTTTGTGATAAGTTGTTTCAATACTATTCCAAGTCATCACATAGGGATGACTTGGGACTTACCTTTACTTGGTACTTATACATCATGCTCAGTTCATATGCCATTAATTCATATTTCCTCATTTTTTTCATTTTTAACTGTTGTTAACAAATCTTCATTTGTGATTTCAATCTCAATAAGAGAGAGAATTTTTTTGTTTTGTCATATACAAAAATATTGGATATCAGACATATCATTGGATCATTATCATATTCAAGTTTTGTAGATGTCTTTATTCAGGTATCAAATGAATGTGAACCTGAGGATGGCAAACAGTGCTGAAAACGTTAGTTCCTAAATAAAAAGTGTATAGCATTTTTCTCAACTGCGTTTAGTGCTTGTATTCGATTGAATTTGTATGCAAGAATAATTCTTAATAAAATTATTAAAGAATGGATCTCAAAACTTTTGATGAATATGTTTACATGTTATTGTGGCAAAACAAAATTCAATAATGCAGTTTTCTAAGTCATTTTGTCATGAAAGTCAGCATACAGTCAGAGGAAGTTCTGTGTTTGTTCTTTGTTCCTTTGAGAAAATTAAGAATCACATATTAACAATCCCAAAACAAATTCCTATAACCTTTCACACAAACTGTTCAACTTTAAACTTGCTTGGTTCACTTTAATCTTTCAGTAATCTATGAATCACACTTTTGAAATTGCACTGGTAAGTCTCGGTTATTGATCACTGGGAGAAATTTTTTTTAAGATTAACATCAATTCAGTTGAGAAAGTCAAATGCATAATCAGCCGTTTTGCATAGTCACAAAATTTTCAAAACAATCAATCCTAAACTTAATAGAGTGACTGCAATATTTCCAGAATTCTGTCTGGCTAGGTCTTCATCTGGAAAAAATTGAAGTGTGCCATCCTCAGGAATGTGAACCTGATGACGACACACAGTGCCTAAAACATTAGTTCCTAAATAAAAAGTGTATAGCATTTTTCTCAACTGCGTTTAGTGCTTGTATTCGATTGAGTTTGTTAAAGAGTTTAAGCAGGTAGTTCGAGTATGTATTCTTGCATACATCATACAATCTGATCTGATCCTTTCAAACTTTTATTTCTTCCAAAATTGAAAGATTATATCAAGGATTTTGCTAAAAATTGATTTCTGAGGTTAAAACAACTTTGAAATGTTTCAATCAAATGATTTACCTTTTATAGAATGATATATTTTATAGATTAGAATGATAATGACAACATATGGAATAGTGTTTAGAATAAAAAAGGTTGATATACAGAAAATAAATGCAAAATAACATATTTGCTTTGTTTTTATGAAATCATTCCAGGAGTTTTTTTATTCATTTTAATATATAAGTATTTTATGGGTAAGCTATTTTTTGATATATTATGTTTTTTTATATTTATATATTGTCACTTCTCAAATTATGAACATTTCTACTTAAGAATGTACCATTTCAGTTTCAAATTTCAGAAAATTTCAAAATATAACTTTTTCAAAAATTTAAACATTATTACAGTAGAATGCTCTAGCAACAAATATAATGTAAAATTATACAGTTAGCAGTATTTTATTTATTTCTCTTAATTTATTTATTTCTCTATTTTGGAAAATCAAAGTTAAAAAAAAAAAAACAGATTGATTACAAACTTATACAGTAAGTTACAGGAAATACTAGTTGATTACAAAAAAAATTAATGTGAAATTTAGCATTGTTTGGAGTGCACAATATTTTCATAATCAGGTTGATATGAAGAAGTGGCCAATCGCAGACAATCATCCAAATGATCTTTCGTAATTTGGTTTCTTGATTTTTTTATAATGTTCATATTTGAAAAAAGGGATTCTAACAAGTATGTCAATCCAAAACACGACAGAATTTTTTGCACAACATCAGTTAATATTGGAAACATTTCATGTTTATACTTCTAAATGATAAGAAAATTATTGATTTGACAATTTTTACAAAAAATAAACAAACAATAACAATACACTTAAAGAGAACTAAAAAATAATACAAAATAATGATAAATAAATGATTGTGTTTTCAGTTTTAATTAAATTTGTGAGGAGGAATAAATGAGGGATCAATCAAAAATCGCTCCATGATCAATGGGTTGAACACTACTGTCATAAATGATGTTACGATTTATGTTTGTAACATCATTTGTAAATGTCATAAATGATGTTACAAACATTAACATTAGAATCTAATTGATTCTAATGTTAATGTTTGTAAGTTACTGAAGCGGGTCAATAAACTGACCAAAAACGTTTTAAATAAATTTGTTTGTTTTTATGATCTTCTACCTGCTTTAAAGTCTCGTGTTTTCTTATAGACTATATAAACTTCAGCAGGTGTAGAATTAATTTTTTTGGGAAATATAGAGTTAGGTTCCTGCAAACCTTTCTTCTCAACATTTTCATCCTTGGTTTGTGTGCGTTTTTCTGTTTAAGAACCTTATTTAATGTGTATTACAGTATTTACAAATAATTACAGTAATCTTTATTTAATTTTTTTAAAACACTATGTAATAAATAAATTCTTATTTTTGATGGGTAGTTGTTTGATGTGGCGGCTGACATATTGTCTTTCTGAACTACGTTGAAAAACTGTGTCAGCCTTGACTGCGCCGTTTTTTGCCTCAAATCTTCTAAAATCTCGGCATAAGCAATAAATATGCAGGAAGTTAGATGCCAAAATTTGAGGCTGCATTCGAGCATAGGTCACATATTTCTGTAGGACCTGCAGATGATATGAACAGCTTTTGGCCTACCTGCTATCTGTGGAGTGAGCAAGGATAATGAGACTTTTCTGGCAAAACGATACATTTGGTGACAACTTCCTTTATTAGAAAGAGAGAGAGAGATTTACATTGGTAACAGTATTTTCTCCACTCAGCGGGAGTCTGCAAATAAGCGTGAAAGCACTGTGAAAATCGATTTTGTGGTTAAAAATAAATTTTCGTGAATAGTCGAATACGCGAATATGGAATCTGTGAATAACAAGAATCAACTGCATAAATTTATAATTACAATCATTATTGAAAATGGATATTTAAAAAAATTCAGGTATGCTTATTATTAAAATTTTTGTTAATTAAAAATTGCTTATTTTGTTCACATAAATAATTTAAATCAGGGATGAGCAACACGCGGCCCGCGGGCCGCTTGCGGCCCGTTAAACATGTTTCAGAGTATTCCTAAAGGTCTAATCAAATTTAAATCACAGATGTTGATCAAAACAAAGCAGAAAGCCCATATAAAGATGGATCTGAAAATGTTCTATTTTTGAGATAATGTGGTATAAAGGCATATAATTTAATAGGCCTACTAATCTCATGGTGGCTATAGTAAATTCTGGTTTGCACTCAACTGTAACAAAATAAACTGCACATTAATCATAACACTGTGCAAGTTACTGAAGAAGTCTGTTAATGGCTGGAAATAACCTATCATTTTGCTCTTTTGCATGGATTACTTATACAGCTTATTCTTTTACAACTCATGCTATTTCTAAACGAAACATTTCATTTATGTTTATATGGATATTTTGCTTTATTTTGAGTAGAATCTGCCACTTAAATTTGGTCAACTTTTCAGGAACACTACATATATATTGTAGTTTATCTGAAACTGAGAATTTTAGTTCAAATTTTAAATATTTTACTATTAATATATCATAACACTAATAAATAATAGAAAATAAAAATATCGGCATCCTCCTTGGAAATAAATTTCATTTTACATCATTCTTAATTAATCAAAATATTTTTAACAAGATATTTGATATTTAATTCTTATATTCTAATTGATGCTAACTAGATGAATATCTACAAATCAAATACCCAAAGTCAAATTATCCTTAATTTGACTTTGTTCCTAATTTGGAATTAAATTGTAATTTTTAATAACTTTTTGGATCAAGGGTATGGATACTAATATCACCATCTATTGGATTAATTAATTAATCCAACAGATGGTGGTACTATTGTCTTGATTTGAAAATAATTAGTAAAAATTGCAGTTTAATCCCAAATTATGCTAGAGATTAATTTGGCTTTAGGTATTTGGTTTATTTAATATTTTTTTATATGTTTATTCTGAGGTAATATTACAGGTATCCTTTGGGTTACAAAGGTTATGGAACCTTAAAAACTATTCATTAGATGAAAATTTATAAATTGAAACTGATTTCTCTTTAATTCCAATGTAAACATTTTTAATTGGTTCTTGGATATCACAAAGCCACTGCCATTTTACATATTGATGTTAAGGCATTCCAAAACATTAATATAAATATAATTATATATACTGTAATACAACTGTTTATGAAAGTTATTATCTATTTAACCTATTTCTTGCCATTGGATTTTGAATTTCATCAAATTTACGCATATGGCAATAAACATGTCACTACTATTTTGTTTATTAATTAAAAATAATAATAATTTTTATCAAATATTCCCTTAAATTTATGTAATTCTCAGAAAGCCTTCATTCTGCTAAATTATTGGAAAAATAAATTTTCTGGAAAATAATATTGATGGTTTTAATTCTGTTTGTTAAAATCCATTAATTGTAAATTTTAATATGGTAATTATTGGATTGTTTGGAAAGTAATTTCATTTTTTTTCATGAGAAAGAATGACAATTTTTTATTGTATATAAAAGTTTTATTTAATTATATACTGATCATTTTGGTCCAACACATTTTTCCATCTTTCTGGTAATAGTCTGATTCCATGCTTGTAGAATTTCTGATCTTTGCTTGCAAAAAACTGAACCAAGTGATTTTTGACTAATCTCTTGCAAAAAACTGAACCAAGTGATTTTTGATATCCTCATTTAAACTAGAGTGTTTTGCCATCTAAAGAATTCTGTAAAGACCAGAATAAATAATAATCGTGTTTTATTATCTAAAAAATTCTGTAAAGACCGAAATAAGTAATAATCAAAGGGTGCCAGATATGGCAAATATGGTGGGTGTGGTAGCACATCCCATCCAAGCTGTAACAGTTCTGGCAAGTCATCAAACTTGTCCTGTAACAGCTTCTGGCAAGTCATCAAACTTGTATGAAGTTTGGCATTTTAACAGCTTCTGGCAAGTCATCAAACTTGTATGAAGTTTGGCATTGTCCATTGATTAACGGAAAAGGTATAGCGTTCTATGACTTTTCTGTTAATCTTATGCCTTTTCTGTTAATCAATTTTGGCCTCTTCTATTTGATGGAATCACTCAATTTGTGTAATTGGTGGCAGTACACTTCCAAATTAATTGTGGAATGGTCTGGAAAAAACTAAAAAAAAAAACAGTTCCCTTGAAATCCCACCAAACAAAGAGCATCATTTTTTTTATGAATATCAGATTTTGGAATGCTTTGAGCAGTTCATTTATTCTGTTCTATGATTGCTTGCATTCAACTTTGTTATAAACAATCCATTTTTCATCAACAGTTATGATCTGCTTCAGAAAGGGATCATTTTCTTCATGTTTGAGTAGCAAATCACAGATGTTGATGCAATGGAACAAATCTTTCTTTGAAAACAGTGGAACCCAAATATCAATGGTCATGAACAGTTAAATTCAAAAAATTCAATCTTGTAGCATTTTCTCATGTCATTATTCAGCAGTTTGCTTCAACCAATATCTTTATTTTGACTTTGTCAGCTTCAATTGGCCTTTCAGAATGTGGAGCATCTTTAATATCAAAATTGTCAGAATGAAATTTTGCACTGGCATTCTATTAACACATCTTCTCCATACACTTCACATAACCTTTTTCTTGCTTTAACAGCATTCTTACCTTTTCAGTAATAAAAAAGCAAAACATGCCAAAAATCTCCATTTTTGATAGGACACAAAAAAAAACAACAGCACAGAATCAAAAAAATTTTTTTATAAATATACCTTGAAATGTCAGCCTGTCGAAATTATAATGACAATATGACTTAGAATGAAACTGGTAGGTAAAAATACAGTAATGCCACTGGTGGAAAAAACAAAATTACTTCCCAAACAACCCAATAGAAATAAATATATACTATATATTTAAGTAACAAGTAATTCCTTGTAAATTAAAACTATGTTCACGCTTTTCATTTACAAAGAAAATACACACAATAATAGTATCTGCAATACAGTATATACAGACTGTGTATAATTAACTCTTGAGCACTGTTTCCCTGGTAAAAATATAATTTTTCCAGTAAATGCCATGAATTTTATATAAATCATGATATTTCAAAAATTCTAAATATTTTCACCAACTATTAAAATCCAAAAATCTGGATTTTTTTAAAACTCAAACTTTTTAAAATTTCTGAGCTTATTGTGAGAGTGCATGCACATCAACAAACATTACAACAGATGCAACAGAAGTCAGAGAAATAAACAAATATATTAATATAATAAATAATTAATTTAGTTTTTTGTAATAATTAATTCCCAGTGAAGCAAGTGACTGCTGTAAAGAGATAAAAGTGTCATAGATACCCATTTAAATGGCCAAAAGACCATTTAAAGGGGCATGGCACTGGGAAAAAAAATTTATTTTTCATTATTATTAACAGATAAGTAGATAATCTTTTATATAGATGAACTGTTGTCTTAAACAGAAAACTGTGAATGGAAGTTATTTACATAATATGCCATTAAAACAGTCTGTGTATACTACTACCATTTTTTTGGTCATTATTTGATTTTTCAATTTTGTAGCAGTCAATGAAGTTTTTACTACAAACACAATCATATTGTATTAAATTATATAACAATCACAAGCTGCATATAACTATTAACTTTTAATTATGCTTAGTAATAATGAAATGAAAATGCTTCATCATTTATTCTTATCAGTTAATTATCATTATCAATTAAGTTTATGTTATGTTATTAACAAACTGGTGCCCAGCTTCGGTGAAGCAGGATCAAATTTGTATTATTGCAATGTTTTTTGATCTGTTTTTTGTTTTATATAAACTAGTCTGGTTAATTTTTGGTTGAAGAAAAATTATTTTTATATATAAGTAATAATTTATATAGAAATAAAATCAATAGGCTTACTTGTCCAAAATGTGCTGGGTAACCTAACATGTGAATATATAATAACTTTGCTACATTACGGCATCTCCATGTGTCATCTTCTTCACGGAAAGTTGATCTAACATATGCACATTCTTTCTGAACAACTGCACGTTCATCAGCAGCTGTTCTGGCAGCACGAATTTGTCTAATTAAATCTCTCAAACGCATAGAAGTTGGCATACTTGAAGTTAATCTAGAATATTAAATATTTTAGATGTAAATTAAATGAAAGAAATATATATAAAAAATATATATTCAATTTTTAATTAAAAAAAAAAAAAACAGATTAACTATTACAAGAAAAAATATAAATATCTAAATATAATTATTTTAATTTCTTTTAAAAGTTTTCAGAGAAGTTATGTAAATGTTACTTGAAAACATTAATCAATCAACTGAGGTTAAATTAATTAGACAATTACAAAATCTAGTCAAATAAACCTAATATTACATTTACATGAGAGCTGATTGTGATTAAATGTTTTACTGATTTTAAATTTATATGTGTAAATATGAACCTGATTTAGTAATTGTGATTAAACTGCAAACAATGTGATTAATTTAGTTAAGTTTCCAAAACTTGTTTAATTGTTTTTCTATATGGTTATTGACATCACAAGCTCTCTTATGGACCGCTATTTTAGAAAACACATCTGCTATATAAATTTAAATATGTGGATCGTCTTAAGGATCTTAAGGATAGTGGATCATTCTACTATGTTGGTTAATTGTAAAAGATATAATATTAATTAGGCTGATGAGGAACTTATATTACTTTACAATGTTTAGAAAGAATATCTAAACAATCTACAATCACAAAAACATAATTCAACAAAAAAAATGAATAAAAGATTCCTCAAAAGGATTCAAATAATTGATGAATATCTCAATATTTCCTTCTGTAAACAATCATTTTGTGCATTAAAAAGTAAATAATCAATCAAAAACTCTGTTTTGTTTCTTAATAACATATTGATTCAGTCTTGATGAAAACATCTAAATAATTTACTATTAATGAAGTAAGACTCTACTAGAAACAGAATCAGTAGCAATACAACATAACCATACTTAATTGTCAGTATGTCTAAACATCACATTTATCATGGAGAAAGATAACTATGATCAACTTTAATGCCAATTCAGTTAATTGTGATTAACTGTCCCATGTAAATGTAGCATTGCCTTATTAATTTGGAAAAACCTGAAAATTTCTTAAATTCTGTTTAAAATTTAATTAAATTATCAATTTCAGTTGTTTTCAAATTAGAGATGCAAGGATTTTTTGAATAGATTTGTTTGTTAACTGATAATATGAATTATAGTAATTTATGTTATTTAAGAAAATGGTAATTGGTAAATGTGATGACAAAAATTAATTTTTAAGATTGAATTATTTATCCACTTATTTATTTATAAATTTAAAATTATAAATTATAGTAAGCAAAATAAACAGTTAATAACAAAACTGAAAATATTATTCAAACTTTTAATAGATATTTCTTATTATATTTCAATATAAAAATATTTTGATCCTCAATTTATTATCACATTATCATCAATTTTTTCATTGTTTAGCAATGAAATTATTTCAGGAAGTCTTCAAAAAATAATAATCAAAGTTAGCAGTTAACAGAATACTCTTAATTCAAATACATTAAGCATATCATTAATGATGAAAATGTAAAACATTCAAAAGATTGAAATTTAGTATTAATAAAAGTCAAATATAAAGATCTACTCAAAAAAATTAAAATAATTAATATATTTCATTCATTTTTTATTACATTTATTTAATAACTTTCATTCAAAAAAATAAAATGTTTTTATAAATGAATACTGTTTAATCATTTCTAAAAAAAGGCAGAATAAATAAAGTTCTACTAATAAATAAAAACACCACTAAATTATAATTATACTTAAAACCATTTATTTTTTCTAACATTTTCATCTAAATCAGATGATTACAATAAAATCCAAAATTAATAAAAACTGCTTATCTTCAAATGATAACTTTTAAAATTAAAAACAGCACATTTAGCAATGGGTTGTTAAAACATAAAGGGTAACATTTAGCAATGGGTCTTTAATTAGATCAAAAATGTTTTCAATATTCTAGATACTATCATCAGTTGAAAAAATAGATTTAAAAAGAACTACAAACTTATACATTATAGAAATTATGTTCTATTCTATAACGTGTAAGTTGTTTGTAGTTTTTTTTAAATCTATTTTTTCAACTGATGATAGTATCTAGAATATTGAAAACATTTTTGATCTAATTAAAGTTTGTTTTAACAACCCACTGCTAAATGTGGTGTTTTTAATTTTGAAAGTTATCAGATAACTATTTTCAATAATACAGTTAAAGAACAGAATTACAAGAAAATAATTCAAATAGTAAAGAATTATTATAAAAATCAAAAACTTTTAACTTAAAAGTGCATTCTATTATAGAATAATGCTTGTTCATAAAATCAATTACAAAAAATAACTGTTGTGTCTGTTTTGTTAAAAACAAATAGATATGTACTTAGAAAATCATTTTATTATCCAGAAGCATATAAAAATTTTTTTCAAAAGTTTAATTATGCATGAGTTAAATGCAATATGCATTATATTGAATCATGCCTTTGATACACTACTAGTTTGATTTTCATTAATGCCATTCATAAATTGGTTTCTTTTTATCTTAACAGATTCCTTTATTAATCCATTCTTTAATGTTTTACAAGATCTCACCACTTTTGCTCCATTACACTAAGTTTTCTTCAGATAAATTAATTAAAAATCCAAATTTAAATATTAATTCATAGATGATGCCATTCTTAGTTTAATTATCAGTACATTTGTTAATTAAAAAGTGATGCTGAGATTATTCCAAATTATTGACATTTCCAATTATTAAAATTTCTGTTATTATAATCAAAATATTAATTTGGCAGATTAGATTCAGTTTGGATATATCTCAAGATTTGGTTTATAAAGCTAAAGGTGGTTACAGATCGGCCGAACCACACCTGTATTGTAACGGTGCAATACAGGTTCGCAGAAATAACAACACTACGAACCCATCACGCATCTCTAGCGAACCGCAATAAGAGTGATCTAGTGACAAACATGTAGTGTACTTATAGGTGTTTATACACAGCGAATAGGATGGATTCTGACAAAGCGTTATATTTCATTATTTTTATATAGTTCAATTAAATTTATCATTTTTCCTTCTTCTTTACTGTCCATTATTACTAAAAAGAAAATAGTAGTCTAATATAACCAAAAGTTTTCTAAAAAATAAAACAATATATTGACTGTATCATAGACCAAAAATGAGCCTAATCAACCCTTACCCATAGTAATCGAAATTAATAAATAAAACGTGATTACCTTGGAATTCATAGTTCGCAGAACTTGCACAAACGTGTTTTGAACACGTCCACACTGCACCTGCAAACCTCTTTATGATCGTGGAAAAACCGACAGAGAATGGATTGTGGCAACAGGTTTGTGAGATGTGCGCTGGTAGTTCACGGCATTAAAAATATACGTCCTAAGTGAGCGCGAACCTGTATTGCACCGTTACAATACAGGTACAGTTCGGCCAATCTGTCCGAACTGCAAATTCGTCCTTAACAAGTAGTCTTCTATTTATGACAGGGCTATATTTTGATAACTTCATCATATGTCAAAACTTAAGTCAAAATGATCTCGAATGGTATTAATTTTAGTAGTAATAATACATATTAGAATACTGAATCCTTCAAGATGGTAAAATCGTCCAGAATTGAATCCAGATTACAATATGTAAAATCATCCAGAATTGAACCCAGATCCCAAGATGGTAAGCCACTGTTTTCCAAACTGTGGGGTGCAAGTCTATTGAAAGGGGGAGTGCAAGAATTAAGAAAAACATCATTTTTGAGATAAACAAACTAAAAATAAATTCAAATTAATGTTGAAAAAATGAATCAACAAAAAGGTTATAAATACAGTACATATATCCATGTATCCACAAACTTTCTGCTATAGCTGACAAAATATCAATCTTGTTTAGTGGTTGAAAAAGAATTGCAAGTAGCGATATCTTCAATGACATCCCGATTTGAGAGAATTTGTGCTGAAAAATAAGCCTACCCATTGCATTAATTAAATATTATATTGTATTAAGAATATATTCTATTACTACTCATATTTTAACTGCTTTCACTTCATTAACAATAATCAAACA
Organism: Olivierus martensii; assembly: GCA_000484575.1. Taxonomy (NCBI): domain Eukaryota; kingdom Metazoa; phylum Arthropoda; class Arachnida; order Scorpiones; family Buthidae; genus Olivierus; species Olivierus martensii. Next base: position 47,361 of record AYEL01085676.1, read on the forward strand.
CCATAAAGCACTATCTGCAGTATAGGATTCAACTTATATTTTTATTAACTTAAATACGAACATTTTCGGTGCACAGCACCCTCCTCAGGTACACATTGCTCACTTCTATCGAATCAAGAGAAGCTTATAATAACAAAATAATTCTAGAACAAAGAAATTATTACTGCTTAAACTGTTCTAGAATTATTTTGTTATTTAAGCTTCTCTTGATTCGATAGAAGTAAGCAATGTGTACCTGAGGAGGGTGCTATGCACCAAAAACGTTCATATTTAAGTTAATAAAAATATAAGTTGAATCCTATACTGCAGATAGTGCTTTATGGTGTTTGATTATTGAATATATTCTATTTTTCATTTTTTGTAAGATTTAATCATATTAAAAATTATTACACCATAATAAATTTCTATTTTTTATGTATAAGATCTTTATTTATACAAAATATGATATATTGTTTTGTAGTATTAAATTGTAAGTGGTAAGTATTTATAAAATTAGATTGTTATGAAAATGAGGGGTGTACCAAATTTTATGAAAAACAGGGTGCAGACAGAGAGTTTGGAAACCATTATGGTAAGCAATTGCTTTATTACAGTTTTAATAAAAAAAAAGTATTTCTAACCAATATGTTGAATCAAAATAGCCAAATTTGAATATTGTAAAAGCAATCATAAAATTGAATTATCATAAATCAAATGATTGTAAGTAGGGGAGCACCTGTAATTATTTTTGATCTTGGTAATCCATATTGACAGATCACAAGTGGGTGTTGGACCTGATAACCACACCAGGTTGTTAGGTTCCACTCTAAGTTAGATAAGGGAATATGTTACCAGTTAGTATTCTGAATGGTAAAATTAGGCCTTCTTTTGACATCTTGGCACTATTGTGTATGGAGCAAGAAATATTAAACAACATCAATATTTTGAAAATAATTGAGATTGAATTTGCAAGAGAAAAATCACAGGGAAAATTTTATTTAACTTTTTAGTACAACTTAAATTTGTTTTTCTTAAAATATTTTATTTTTTTGCTGTATTTTTCATTTTATATATTTTATCTGGCAGAAAATACAAATAACTCCTCTATTTACAATCATTTGACTTATGATTATCTAATCTTATGGATGTCCTTGCAATATTCCGAACTTGGCTATGAAAATAGCAAAGTTTGGAATATACAATTCTGGATGATTTTACATGTTGGAGCCCTGGTTCAATTCTGAATTATTTTATAACCTTGAAGATCCAGATCAAATCTGAATGATTTTATCAACTTGAAGGATTCAACATCCCATTGTCTATATTATTACCAAAATTACTATCATTGGAGGTCATTTTCAAGAATTATCCAAACATAACCCCATCATAAGTAGAGACTAACCGTATACAAAGAAAATTTATTGCAATAAACCAAATATTCAAAATCAAATTAATACGTAATGCAATAATTTAGAATTAAACTAATTTTAATGGTTATTTTTAAATCAAAGTTATGGTGCCACTATCTGTTGAGTTAATAATTAATTTTTAAATTTGGATTAAGATGTCACCATCTAGTAATTAATAATTAGAACTAGTATAGTATTAGTTTATTATTATTGCTACTATTGGCCTAGTCCAATAAGTTTCCAAACTGACCATTATATAAGGTTCCCAAAATGAATTCTGCCAGATGTCACCATAGTCTAACTGGTAAGGCATTGGGAAGCTATCCCAAAGATCCTTGTTTGATTCCAGTGTGGTGGAAAATTTTATTTTGGAAAAATTAATTTAAAAATTCTAGTCTAATTATTACTAGATAGTGCCACCTGATCCCAAATCTAAAAATTAATTAATTATTAACACAACAGATAGTGCATCATAGCCATGATTTAAAAATAAACATTAAAATTAACTTAATTCTAAAATATTATGCCAGGGGTTAATTTTGCTTGGAATATTTTGTTTATAGAAATTTCTCTAGTTTCAATTAGAATATATTTATTGCAATATTTTGAAATAAAAATATTAAAGCACATATTATTTGTGTTTAATTTTTTCTTATAATGAAATCCTAGTTCTCTCTATCGCATATACATTTGCACTTTTTTAAGGGGGTCCCATAAATTTTATTGCAGGTATCTCCAGCCATCTTAATCCCCATTGATAACAACACTTATTTGTGCTTAATTTAAACATTTCATTTTTATTTAAAAAGCAACTATTATCCAGCACTCCCCATATGAAAAATTAAATGACTTTAGCTCAAATGATGATTCAATACAAATATTTATTAATATCAACTAATTAAAGAAAAATTTGTTTATCTATATCTTGAAATAAAAATTCAGGAACATACAAGAAATAATTTTAAAATTATTGACAATTTAAATAAAACCTTTCCAGAAAAAAAACTATAAAATTTTGCCTTTGCCCCAAATAATATTAGATGATAACTCAAATCTCAAACAACGATAACTCAAATCACAAACAACTCATGAGTTCATATTTATCATCGTCAAAATCTTGACAACACTATGTAAAAAGTATCATAGTCATAGCACTCATAGTTTTGAAATATATGGCAAACAAATAATTCTAAAATATATATGACTATTCTTACATAGAAGGCAACAAATTATTACACTGCTCCATCATAGTTTATAAATGCATAATCCTGCTCGTGGAACTTGAGTTATGTATTTATCCCTACATCATCTAAATAAATAACATGCATTTCTGAAAAAGATCTAAACTGCCTATTTTCTGAATATGTTGTTTATTCTGTAATGACTAAAGATATAGGAATAAAATACATTTATAGAAAAAAAACAAAAGTTCAAACAGCCTAACAGCAAATAACACTTTTAATAGAGTATAACGTTTTCAGACCTAAGACCGGTCTCTCTTCAGTACATTTCTACTCTAAGTACAAAATCTTTATCAGAACAAACTAGTTTTTTCTATAGATTCACTATGAAGCAAGTTGATTTCTACATATTTGCTGTATAAAATATATTATTAAAATTATCAATGTATATAAATAATTTATTTTAGAATATCTAAATGATTAAAATATTTATAACATAATAAATGTTTTAATCATTTAGACACTCTAAAATAAAGGCATGTTTTAGTAAATAGGTAATTAGTTTTATATACTGAATGCCATAAAAATTTGTCATATAATTCTCTGTATTTATTTTCTTATAATTTATAGAATTAGAAGAAGACATATATAGTATAAAAACCAATTAATACAGCACTAATAAGCAGGAATCAAAATAAAAATAGTTTATTACATGAAGTATCTTCAGAAAATTCCATCATCAGCACAATACATCGTATATTACAGAAATGGAATTATGTATCAAACATCTTAAGAACTTATACAGTATTCTTAGAACAATTCATATATAGTATTTTGTATATATAGGTTATAGTGATGTCATATATGTAAAATATATGACATCAGTATTACTTTAGAAAATTGAATATTCAGCATTTTTAAGTAGATATTATTACAGGTACTTTTCACTTAACAATTACCTATTTAAGGACTGCTCAAATTTACGTCTGAGCTTATGAATTTTCCATCAACAGTTCTTGACAGCTTTAATAAATTAATTAATTAATTTAATCTAAATCAGGGATGAGCAACACGTGGCCCGCGGGCCGCTTGCGGCCCGTTAAACATATTTATAATTTTAATTTGATTCTAAATTTAATTGCCAATTATCTAAAATATAACAAACAAATTTGGGGCATTTAAAAATCTTTCAAATATTGCAACTAAGATAAAACATCAATAATTAAACATCATTTCCAATAATTGAGCATCTACTATATATCCAAAATTTGCAAATTTCTGAACAGACAGAATAAACCCAATAAGGCAATATAAGCATAGTTATTGAACATATAAAGACAAATCACAAGATACCAAAGAATCAATAGTGTAAATAATTCTTATCTATCTAAACACTTATTCCCCTAGCTTATGCAAATAATTGATACTCATTATAAACCAATTTTTATATCAATTGAGAGTTATCAAAAGAAATATACTACAAGTCAGTAGTTTGCAAATGTAACAACAAAACTGTTTAAATGCAAGCATCAAGAATATTGTATTTTTATTATCAAATATGAAACAATGATTTGAGAAAGTAAAGCAATAACACCAAAGTAACTACACCTAAATTGTAATAAATATCCAAATTTATTAATATTGTACTCAACTTATTTTTATGTATTAGACATTTTTGATTGTATTATCTGATACTTATATTAAATCAAGAATATAGTTTTTAATAAATATTCTGAATCAAAAACTCCTGGAGTTAGGTGACTATGTGATTGTATCTACAGAACATTTTGCTACCATATACACTGAAATGAGACAACATTGCATGAAAGAATATCATATTGCAGTAATATGATATCTAAGATCAACTAATATGAAATTTTAAACTAACATGTTTGTTCAAATAACCTACAAATAAATAGATATTTATGCTCTTTAGCTAAACAAAAATAAAAAAGTTACAAAAAATATTTTTAATAACCTTTCTGAAGGGCCTCAAGTAATCAAAAGTTCAGATAACACAGGTTTGATAAAAAAAAAAAAATTATTAACATTTACATTAATATAATGATGTACATTCTATTTTCAAAGTTAGATCTACTTATTGAGCATAATTTATTAGATAAATTGATCTGAATACATTAATATAATGATGTACATTCTATTTTCAAAGTTAGATCTACTTATTGAGCATAATGATTTTTAAATATGCAATAAAGCACTTTTATTTTTACAATTATTTTATTAATGAAGTATAGAGTAATCCATTCAAGATTTCTATGATTGATTAAATTCTGTACAACTTGTATTTAAATGCCAAGCACAAAGGAACTATCTAAATGCTCATCTTTGATAATTAAATATTGTCTATAATTTTTAAAATTTACCTCTTGGATAATGCAGAATATAAATTAATCCATACTCTACTGTATATGCTTGAATCAAATAATATTGCTGTTTGTTCAAATTTCTGAAATAAGTACAAATGACAGACCTTCAACTTAAAATACTCTTCTTATAATGATACATAAGAAGAGCATTTTAAACAGGTTTATCACCTTGTGCTAACATTTTAAATAGTGTATATCTTAAAAGTACATTTGCTGCTATACAATTTTACTATTGTAATTCTTGAAATTTTTTAAAATTTTTTAAAAATTTGTATATATAATAGCTCAATTGTATTTGTAAAAAGTTATAAATAATAAAGATTCAACAGCTCATTAAGTGAAAAAACAACATAAAATTTGAATTTAATACTGTAGAACTTTCGGCTTAATTAAGCCATCATCAGTGGTTGATTTTTACAAATAAGAATAAATCATTAGAATACATTTAAAATTTGAAAGTTAAATATTTAATTTTCAAATTTAAAATTTATTAAATTCAAATTTTATGTTGTTTTTTCACTTAATGAGCAGTTGAATCTTTATTAGTTATATTTAAAAAGAAAAGTGAAAAGTTAACTAGTCTTATTATAAACATTTTTGTAAAAAGTTTATGTTCATAGCTACATAATTTGTAACTTAAATTGAATTTTATAAATATAAATGATATATTCAATTATATTGAAAAATTTAAGCATTGAAGATTAATATATACTTTAATTTTATTTTAAACAAATATATCTTGTGAACTAAAATAATGCATTATTACTGTATAAAGATAAAATGAAGAGCTTAAATTAAAGATAATATCATATCTTATTATAATCATTAAGTCTTATAAAATTTATGGTTGGGAATAATATTTTTGTCAAAATTACTTATTTAATTCTTATTTCAATCAATTATTTTTAGAAGTTCTTAAATTCAATCAAATATTTCAAGCCAAATTAATCCCTAGCATAATTTTAATGACCAGTTTTTCAAATCAAAGTTAGGATGCCACCATCTGTTGAGTTAATAATTAATTAATTTTTAACAAACGGTGGCACCGTAGCCTTGATTTGAAAAACCAATTGTTAAAATTACAGTTTAATTCAGAATTATTATGCTAGGGGTTAATAAGGCTTGAAATATTTGATTTAATGTTATTCCCTTTGTTAGTTTCAATTAGAGTTCTTAAATTCATTTAATTTAAATGTATAATATACAATCATTTCTTATAGCAAAAATTTATAATTTATTCCAAAAATATTTTAAAAAAAATTTAAAAAATCTGAACCAAAAATATTTGTGACATATCATTTAGCAATTTATTATAAATCTTGATAAATTATTTGTCAATGCGGATTTAAAAAACAGAAATATAAGTAAAACTGGTATGTAATTATCCAATAAATATATGGTTAGTCATTATCAAATATATTGATGTAAAAGCACCTTTTTCATTATATGATTTTTCATAAAAAAATCATTGAAAAATTTCAGGTACTTTGATACTTGATGAATTTATACATTCTATACAATAAAACTTATACACATATAATTTACAATTATAATCATGTCTACTAATGAAAATATGAAAAATAAATAATAATTGTTAGTAAAGATGTAACTATCAATTGAAACTATACATAGCTATATATTTAAATATATGGTAATTGTAATCAAAACAAATCCATTATTTGTTAATCTTTTATTTATAAGTAAAGCTTTTAATAATAGAAAAACATGAAAATTATCATTGGAATTTATAATAGTTAAATTATTCCCAGATTATTATTATTAAATAATTTTATGAATAACTTGACAGTGAATGTATTTTTATGAATAATCCTGTATAAATTTTATTATTTTCTAGTAATTTACACTATCATGAATATTTATTTTTCTAATCTACTTAACTATCAATTCACTCAAGTCATCAAAAATTCTATTATGTTCTAATCCAGCACTTTTCAAATAATAATATAGAGAATATTTTAATGAATTCCAAAATCTAATAATTTTATAAAAATGCTCAAAAAATTGCATCATGTAATTTTTTCATACTATTTTGTCAAAAGTTGTTATTCTTCAGTAATAGTAAATAAAAATGTATAACAAACATAACCAAACTTAATTTTTTATAATGTATCTAATACCAAACTTATTTCATTATAATGTTTCAATTTTGATACAATTAAATAATAAATTTCTAATATTTGCTTAATAGTAATAATTATAAATTTTCAGTGCTATTTCGCATATTGAATAACTTTCAGCACATAAAACAACAGCTACACTTTTCTTATCCTATTTATAGCCTTTTATCGGATAGTGAAATCATCAATGGCACATTATGTCATCCAAGAGAGTTTATTATAACAGGATGATGCAATATGAACAAGTAACAAATAACACTAACTAGCCAAACTTCTAACTAGCCAAACTTCCCCTAGCAAATTATTTCAAAAATAAATTGCTAGGGAAAATTTGGCTAGTTAGGGTTATTTGGATTGCGTAATCCCCTAAGTAAATGTTGAGTTATGACAAGTAACAATGCAATATATCACATATACACTAGGTGTCCTGAACTTACACAGTTAATTTGTTCTAAAAATTTTTGCATAAGTCAAAATCTGTGTAAGTTAAACAATTCTTAAATCCAATATACATAAATAAATTAATTAATAAATAGAATGGCTAAATATAATTTATGAACATACTTTAAGCATAGATAAGAAAATTTAACATTTTAGTAATATTTTTGAAAGAAAATAAATTATTTAATGAATTTTTCACTCACAATTTATGGAAATTCAATACAAATAAGAGGATATATATATCTGTGTATTTCTGACATAGCATAAGTTGGGAATCTATTACACAAATAAGTCCTCAACTTACAATGGGTTTGGTTTTGACTCCCATAGTAATAAGTCAGAATGATAAAGTCATAAATGCCCAAACTTTATGGATTTCTCATTACTAATGTTTACTAGGACACTTTACATTATCTTACTAAACAGAACAAACACAAAACTATAAGAACCAGATACAAACAAGAGCAAAAATTTCCACATATCATACTACTGCAGCCAAGGCTTGAACCTTGGAATTGCATTGACCAATCATGGAATTGTTTGATGACATCATTGTCATAAGTATGGATGGTCATAAGTCAAAGGCAATCATAAATCGAGGACTGTCTGTATTAGAAGCTAAAAAAGGCAAGTGATGCAATTCTTTTAGCACTATTATAAAAAGTTATTATGGTAAGATTTTTGATGAAATACTATAATAATAAATTTTTTTAGCAAATATCACCATATAATAAATTTAGCAATTTCTGCTGTCTTACTTTTTAAGAAAAATTCCATTTAATTTAGTTAATAGATGCATTATATATTTTAAAATTAAGAAAAGTCATATTCACAGACTTAACTTCTTATTCATAAAATTATTTAAAAAAATTATGTAATAACACAGATAACAATTTGGTATTAGTAATCTTAAAATTTATTAAGCAGCCTTCTAATTTTAAAATTGCATTTCATCAATAATTGAAATTTTTTCAATATTGTTACAGATTATAAAGGAAAAAATTAACTATAGTTATTTTACTTTGGGAATATATTGAATAATTATTAATATTAAATTCCTATAAATCGCCATTGAGATTATGAAAGCCTTTTGGAATATTTCAACAAATAAAAATCATACTATACACAGCAAGTAAAAATTTAAATGCTGTAAAAATCTTAAAAATTAAAACAGAAATAACAAAATATAATTACAGATTACTAAACAATTAAACTATAAAATCCTATGTATACCAAGTATAAGCTGTTGTTAATAATCTATGTAAAATAACTATAGCAACATTCTTTTCTTGAATCTGTATTTTTATGCAAATAGAAAATATTCTCAATTTTTCATTAAATATTGTTTACTGAGCTAAATGATTTTAAGGTAAATGATAGCAAATTTATTAGAGAAAACTAAAGTGACCACCAAAGTACAAGTTTCTATGCAAATTCAGAAATGCATTATCAAGTATCTAAATATAATGATAACCAATATTCTATAATTGAGATGAGATAAGTTGTACATGTATTATTTCCAAAACTCATGCAGCATGCTTAAATTTGAAATTATTAGTTGAAAATGGGCTTAGTTTTCAAATAGCTTTATTGAGAGAAAAAGTATTAGAATAAATAAACATAGAGAGATTAAAGACTGAATATCTTAAATAACATTTTCAAATCAAATAGAAAAATATAATTTAGCATCAATATAGTAAATAATATAATGAATAATTTTTATTTAATAAAAGTAAACAATAAGCCAAATAAGTAAGATAAATCATTTATTCAGAAATGTTTTGAACTATCCATATAGCCTGCCTCATTTGAAATACAGACTAAAGATGTTTCCCTTCATCCTTTCTCGTTTGGCCAAATCAGGGAACCAATCATTGACTAGTTCCTAAAATCAACAAAACTGCAGGTGGAAGACTATCCTTCCTACAAATTTTTGAAAAACCCAACAAATTCCTAAAAAACAACATTACTACTATTGTTATCACCGTACGCCAATATTTAAGATACAAATAATAATATAATAATACAAAACATAGTCACTATCTTAAAAATTAGAATTACATAACATCATACTACACAAAAAACTAGAAAGGATAAAGGGAAACTTCATTGGTCTGTACTTCAAGTGAGGCAGGCTATATGGGTAGCCAAAAATGGTTTTGAATAAACAATTTATCTTACTTATTTTGGCTTATTGTTTACTTTTAATTTCTGTTTAAATTAACTTTACATTTCTTTTTTCAAAATACTTTTTATCTTAATTTTTAATTATAGATAATTTTACATTCATAAAATATTTAGAATAAACATTACATTTTTAAACATCAACTAACTTTAAAAATGAATTTTCATAATAAAATGACAAAAAATTTAAATCACAAGATTATTATTAAATTTTATTATTTAAAAATGAAAAAAATGAATGTTAAATAATAAAATATGATGTATAAAATATTCATAAAAATGTTCCAATCAAACAATAAGACAAAAAATCAGAAAACAATCTCTCTTTGTCTATAGTCATTAGTAATGAAAAATTAAAATAAGTATCAATCCAATAAATTATAAATTTTTGTATAATTAATGCCCTCTTGTAAATGAGATGTAAAAATAATTATTAAAAATGCCTCATGCTCTAAGGGGGAAATAAATATAATGATCAAAATGATTGTTAAAAAAAGAATAGATAGATAAGTTGAATATTAATAGATAAGGAAAAAATAAACACTTCACTACTAGAAAATAAGACAACATACTAATTGTGATAGAATTTGACATGGACACAAGTGACAGAATGAAATTTTACCTATTGATGGGGCAGATGTCTGAGTAAAACCACTAGATGACAATGAAGTTACAGCGTTGGAAGTTTCTGTAATTGGTGTAGACACAGAAGGAGGTGACATACTAGAATGTTGGGAAGAAGAGGGAGTACTGACTGCAGGAGGAAGCATAGGAGAATCATCCTGACTGGCATTAGGGGTACCACAAGGTGCTGGAGTCGGTGTAGTTGGGGGTCCTGGCATGGAATTTGGTATCCCAGGCTGCTGTTGCATACTGTTATAACTTCCACTGTACATTTTTTGTTGTAAGTGCTGCCGTAGATACATCGGTGAAGAACGCATACTAGCAGAATTTGCTGCTGCTACTATGGCAGCTTGAGCTGCTGCCTGTGCATTACCAGGTGGTAGCATGGTGGATTTGGAGTACTGGCTAGGTGGAGGCATCATTCCATATCCGGTAGGACCGGCATATTGGGAATTCATAAATCCAGCTGTAGTAGAAGCTGGATAATTCTGTGTACCACTAGGAGGCAAACGAACTATCCCTGTCTGGGAAGGATAGTTAGGATTGTTCATGGGAGAAGGATAACTGTTCTGTCCTTGTGTCCCATACCCCTGTAAACCCAATGAACTTTGAGGGCGAGGATAATTGCCTGGAAATTAAAACTGGTGTCTCAGTGAAACTATAGGTGATGTGGATAAATGAGTTAATCAACTATAGAATATTTCTAACCAATATTCACACTATATAGGATGCTGCAAAATTATCTGCCATCTTGAACAGAAATGAAAGTATAGAAAAAACTGAATTAAAAAACTTCTAATATTTTTTTGATTTAAAACACCTATTAAGATATATGCAATCAATGTTTCATGATATTATTTCTGATGTAAAAACTAAAATCATGAGAAATAGTTACAAATTAATATTTATTGGCAATACTTGAACTATAATATAAAATAAAAAGTATATGTAAAGGTAAGATTTTAATTATTATAAAAGATATTAAAAATTTTTATTTCAAATCTATACATACATATAATACATTTACAAATGAAAATCTAACAATTATTTTATTTAAAGTATATCATTCACTTAGATTCATGAATCTATGTTTTAATAATCCTTAAAAATTTACCACCTGGAAAATAAAACATCTACAATGGCACTAAATTAAGCAATTAAATCTAATTCATTTAGATTAATTCAAATTTAGAGACATCATAACACCAGTTTGTGTTGTAGCCATGCTTCCAAAAAAATATAACATTAAGTGAAATAATGCATATAGGGAAAATACAGGGTGAGCTAAGATAAACCAAACCCATCCAGAATATCTTCTTCCATGTCGGATTTGGTTTATCTTGGCCCACCCTTTATTTTCTATACAAATTTATCGAAATATTGCATAAATTCTTTAATTACATGTCTGAACTTAATACACTAGTTTAATGATGATATGAAGAGTAAATAATAGCATGTTAAATGAAAAAAGAGATCTGCAATTTTCAATTTATGATCAATTATGCTTGATTTATGATAAGAATATGATCATACTGAATTCAAAGATGAAGTCTTTTCCTTCTTTATCACATAAGGTTTTTTGGATAATAAATTTTGATTTGTATAAATTATCAATAAATTATTACTGATAAATTAAACAAATTAATATTTATTTCATTTATTTTGTATGTATTTGTTAGCTTTAATAGTTAAAAATGCATACAAATAAATTAGAAATATATCATTCAATTTAATAATATATTTCTACATACATCTTATTTTAATGCATTTGTTGCCTTTTTTAATGTCAAAGCTCATTTTATTTCCTACTATTGATGTGCAGACTTTGATGCCTTTTTTATCAGCATCCAGCAATAATCTCAAGTAAATTGACATCCTAATTTTCTAATTCTAGAAATTAGACTTATAAATCTCAATATTCTAAATATACACCATTAATATATAAAAATATAATAAAAGGGAGAATATTAAAATTTAAAGAGGGTTTTGTGAAGTTTGTAAGTGATGGGAAAATTTCAACTTTAATTTCATACCAAAATTAAAATTATTGCGGCCGCAAGATGTAGCCCACTACATATGCAACCAGAATTACATTTAGTTTGAGTCGCCACTCTACAAGTAGAGCTTCGTTTTTATCCGATAGGAACTATCGGATAAAAATTCACCATTCACCAGTAACTATCCACCTCTACTTGAAGTACATGTGGATACTCACAAGTAACTATCGACCTCTACTTGAAGTACATGTGGATATTTATTTCTCTCTTATTTACCCCTACAGTGAATGCTAAAGAGACAAAAGGATACTATCAAGGCTACTTTATCAAGAAGAAACGTAGAGTGATCAACTTAGAAGATTAACATGCTCAACACATTTCTTTTTTACCTTATACATAAAATTTAATTATTATATTTGGAAAATCCTTGCAATGATCACCCATTTTACACGATTATTTATCCCAATTATCGCGGATTCGATTATTGCGGTATTTTTCTTGGCAACATTAACCGCGATAATCGAGGTATTCCTGTATTTACTATATAAAAATGTTTTAAAAAATAATAATTTCAACTGAAATCATTGCAGACCTCTGTACTATGAAAATGTAACTAAGAAAAAGGCTAACAAAGGCATCAACATAAAAATCAGTTAAAAAAGAAAACTTGGTTATTAAGTTTATTTTCATTTGTATTTTATTTCAGCATTTTATTTATCAGCTCATTATTTATTTATTTTTTTACAAAAATTGTTTCTATATTATCATATTATAATCGGATTCATATTTTACAAATCAGTTTTTAGGTGTATAATATAATATTAGTGCTAAATTCAGGATGTTGATGCAAAATTATATACACACACACATACATACATACATACATACATACAGTAATTTATCAATATGATATGTAACAATTATTCTATTTATAGTGATTAATATCTGATATGAAATGGATTTCAATTTTTATTAGAGAAATAAAATGTAAGATGTCTTTCATGCTGTCAAATGCTAAATGAAGTAGTCACAGCATAAATATCTTGTGTATAGATGACAATCACATTAATATATATATATATATATATATAATGCTTATATTTCAAATTTTAACAAAATAATATTGAAAGTTTTTTATAAATATAGTATTTTTATGTTTATGTTTAAATTTTTATATAATCATTATATCACATAATGTAATTTAAAATTTTAATTTGCTCTATTTTGCATTCTATATTCTTTCTGTAACTGAAAAGAGAATGAAAGAATCCTAAAATTCTTTTTTATTGATTAAAAATAAGTTTGTTTTAATTCTGGTCATTTTAAGCAAGTTTTTATATGTTCATAATATTCAAAATTACACAAAACTAGTGTAATTGCAAACATATTATATGTTTAATATACATTATAAATATGATTAATTAAATGTCATCTAGCAGATTTATAAATCATTTTATAAAAATGTGTTTGATTCATCATAATTTTAATTTTAATAAAATGTTATTAGTTCTAACTGATGCAGGTTTTGTTTTAAATATGTTTTATCTATTAATTGACAAGGCAAAAAGTATAAATCTAAAATATTAAAATCAAATATGTTGTCTAAGCATTCACTGTAACTTACTTAAAAAGCTATGCCACCTCTATCTTGAGATAATAGAAATCCCTGAATGAATTAGTTGTTAAAGAATCCATTGACATAATTTTATGGTTTGAATTTCTATAAAATTATGGATTTATAATATAACCTATATACTTTAATCAATGATTTATTTTTTGATATTCTGAGAGTGGAGAGAGATTAAAAATGCATCATCTAGAATGAATTTTTCTTAGATTTAGGATATCTTTAATTCAGAAAACAAATATCAAAATGTAACAAAAAAAAAAAAAACTAAAAATTTCCAATTCTCTTAAAAATATCAACATTTCTTTAATTGAAGAACTATTATGCTACTTTGGATCATAACAAATCAAAAAATGCTGTATGTACAATCATGGTAAAAATTATACAAAGACTGTATATATAATAACCTTCAACTTGGAATATACAATGACATTCATAGCATATTTTAGCAAATCATTTTTCTCTTATCATCACAATCTAAAAAGAGATCATAAAATATCATACTAGTATTTTATAAACCAGCACTTAATTGAGCAGCAATAGTTTGTTTTCATTAAAAACAAAAATTTATTTTATTCCAGTATAACGTTTTTAATTACTTCCATACCCTCCTCAGTACATCAAGAACTATTAATCAATGTATTTTACAAAGAACATTTATCTATTCTACAACAAACATTTCAAATTATAAATTCTTTGTAAAATACATTGATTAATAGTTCTTGATGTACTGAGGAGGGTATGGAAGCACCAAAAACATTATACTGGAATAAAATATATTTTTGTTTTTAGTGAAAACAAACTATTTGCTGTTCAATAAGTGCTAGTTTATAAAATACTAATCTGTAGAGATAGACAAGAGCAGAAGGAAAGGTCTCAAAGTAGAATATCATACTATTTTATTATTGTTATTTATTATTATTCAAAAACTGTTTTTAATTTTTCTCAATGTTTGCTAATAAACTAATTCATGAAACTTTGATTGCATTTATTTCTTAATTAATGGTTAAAATAAAAAAAATTTGCTATTATATTTCAAAGTTCACTGCTTTAGATGTAAGAGATTAAATTATTCAGAGCTGTTTTTAGCTTATACTGTACTGTTAAAAAGAGCTGTGAATAATTTAAAATGCTATTATATTTTATAATTCAGTTTTCTATATGCAGTAATCTTTTTCAAGATGGAAAACAATTTTACAGAATCCCATATGTTAAGATCGGAAGAGCGTCGTGTAGGGAAAGAGTGTAGATCTCGGTGGTCACTGTATATATATATACAGTAGATTTCCCTTAATTGGGAAACATCGGGATTAAGCCATTTTGTCCCAATTAAACGAAGTAATAATAAACTCTAAAATAAAATATGTAATTCGTTAGGTAAATAAATAATAAGTAAAAACTAATAATTAGGTACCTATTTTAATAATTTATTAAAATAGGTATCTAATGTAATTAGGTACCTATTTTAATGCTTTATTAAAATAGGTACCTAATTATTAGCTTTTACTTATTATTTTAATAATTTATTAAAATAGGTACCTAATTATTAGCTTTTCAGCGATCTGCTCTGACTTCGTCTTCAACACTGAGCCGCTGATATTCACGCATCGCCCGTCAACTATAGAAAACCAATGATCTAATGCTTCTTCGACTTCTGGATCCTTTCCATCACGTTATTTTTTTTTTTGGATATTCCTGGAATTTCTTTCAGTAATGCCCACTCTTCTCGCAGATGATTTTCTTGTTGTAGAAAACGCGCTATAGTAGATGTTGGTACACCAGTTATATCAGGAGTCTACGATTGTTTGTATTAAATGGCTGACTTTTAATTTTATGCAGTAAAGCAATTTTACTTGAAGGAGTAATATCACTTTTGACGTCTTGACAAAGATTTAAAAATTTTAAATAACATCGACACTGTAAATGAATATCTCTAGATACAATATCAATAGATCCTTATGTAGAGGCACACTTGCCAGACTCATGAAGATAGTAACTGATTCTCATCATAATTTAAAAAAGTAATGAATATACTCTTTTTATGTTTCTACTAAATGGAATATAGCAAATGCCATAAAGATATTTAATAATAGTAGAAACTAAGAGTTAACAGCATGTGTTTTGTTTCATATCATGGTTTTAAGTTATGATATCTTTGTACTAACTTTAAGTCAAACAATTATTTTGTTTAGACATGCATAGTTTTGTACAATAAAATTTTCTAATGGAGTTAAAATTTGTTAAAATTATTTTTACAGTATTAAAATTGAAATATTAAACACCTTTTGATTCATTTCTTAATCGGATGTTACATACCTTGAGGATAATGTCCTTGTTGAGAATACTGTCCCATCGGGCCACTATTTCCCATAATCCCCTGATGAATTTTATTTCCATAGAACTGTGTTGATGCCATTTGTTGATTATAATCTAAAAAATTAAAATTAGAAAATATTTTAATTAAAATTCATTTATTACTTAATATTATATTATAAATACAATTTTATAGTTGATATATAAAAATGTATATCATAAATCCTTTATTCTTCTTTAAATCAGTATCATTTAAATTACTTAAGATGCTCACTTTGTGCTGCCATCTGTGTTTGAGTCATATGACTTTGTCCATTGTTATCAGATTGGCTAGATGATGGTCTGGGAGACATCGGAATGTTTGCTTGTTGGCCTATGATACGATTAAAAATGTAAACAATCATTTCTTTAAAAACATTAACTCCATAAGAAATTTTAATTCAGAAGATAAACCATAAATACAAATGATATATGATTTTATTGAAACATTGTTAAGAATTAGTTTCCATATTTATTTGTATAATGCAAAACAAATATTAAAACTAACTTATAAGAAAATTATTTCAAAATGATATCAATAAATATAAGGCTTAAAAATGTTATTAATGTTACTTCTAGAGTTAATCAAAATTGATTAATGGTTCAAGTACTATATCTAGTAATCATTATATATAATTATTTGAAATTAAAATGAGATCTCAATGACTGATTAAATAACAAAATAAAGCAGTTTTATTGAAAAAGAAAATAAACTGTAGTGAATAAACATCTTACTATTGACTCATGCTTTGTCAATACTCAATGTTTCTGAAAATCTAGAATGCAGTAATTTGAGAAAGAATATTGTTAAAATTGTGTTTTCTTAATAATAACATTTATTTTGCTATCATCATTATTTCCTATTATTTACTGAAAAAAAATAAAATAAAAATTTAAAATTTATAAATATGGTAAAGCAAATAATCTAAATATATTTGTTTTAGGAAAAATTATCATCAGAAATATCTTATATATTTTAATTATTAATCACATCCAAACAAAATTTTAATTTTTATCTTTTGCTTACATTTTAAATATACCATATTTTTTATTATTTTTAAATGATCTTCATAACTTATTATATTTCTCATATTTAAGAAAATCTTTTAATGAATACATAACATTTAATCCTTTACAAAACCTCCAAAAATAATAATTTAGAAAAAATTATGAAATACATAAAAAATACTTATGTATATGGCTATCACAATAACTTCTTATTTTATATAATGTTTATTTAACTGTATAATCAGAAATTTTTTTGACACTAACATTTGATTTAGTTTTACCAGAAGTCATTAGACTTAAAAAAAAAAAAAAAAAATTCAAGTCATTTTATAAGTTTTAAAGTAACTAAATCATTATTTTTATTTACATATATAACTATCACTATCAATATATCATTTTAATAGTCATATATATAAACAAGACTTGATGATGATGATCTAGATTTATAATAAAAAAAAAAAAAAAAGGAGAAAGTTGCAAGTTGTATTAGAGTGAACTTCTATTAAAAACCAGATCAAGTACTATACAAAAAGTTAACATTTAAGATAAAAAAATTTATACCGAATATATATTGACTTATTTTAATTGGAAATAAAGATATGATTTAAATAATTACAAATAATCATCAGTCTTAAGCTTTAAAACATATTTCTTACAAAAGTTTTAAACTAAATTTGTAGAAGTGTAAGAAACAATTAATCATTAACAGATTGTTTATATGTGTAAAATAATAATAAGCAATAGTTAGTTTAGTAATAACAACATTGAAAAATTAACTTTTGATATATTTATTTTTATGTGAACTATTATTTTATTAATCATTTATTTTAAATATGCTATTTTTCATTGTTTTTATATTTGTGAAGAAGTTATTTCTTTACAAATATACTGTATATTTGTTGTTGCTTTAGAAGTGAAACTTTAGAATCAAATGAAATTCTGATTTATTTATGTTCTTTCTATATAAATAAATAACATTACTAATTTTTCACAATTCTAGAAGAATTAATTGAGGTTTCTCTGTCGATATCAACTATTTTAGAATCAATTAAAGAACTGACATAAAATGTTACTAAATTTAGAGAGCATCTTTACTAAATTCATAAAAATCTACCAATTAGTTCAAAAATTATTAACAGGAAGATTATTAATGGATGACAGTGATCTTTTAAATCCTGTTTTCCAAAGTAGGTTATAAATATGATTTTCTTTATAAAATCAGTATAATAACAGACTAATTATTTTTAGCAAATTTCAATTTTCTTGACATTTTTAAGGAAATTAAATGTATAAAGTAACTTTGTAAATAAAATTTTAATTAAACTGATATTTTTGTATTTGTTCTTAATTAATAATTTCAAACTACAATCAAATATGAAAAATATATACAATCAAACTTCAAATATGATCTAGTCATAAATTATAAAGTAGGCATAAAAAATATAAAATGTATACTAAATATATTAATAAAATTAAAAAGAAAAATATCTATATTTTTTAAATACATATTAATGATGTAAAAGGAGTCACTATTTAAAAAATATTGGATTTTACTTAAATTCTGTAGAATAAATTTATAACAAAAGTTTTCTATTTAAAATTCTAGAATTTTCATTCATTTTAATTATGACATTAATGTAAGTTCAATATTTATATGGAAAATGGAATATTTGTTCAGATACCTATAATTCATAAAGTCTACTTATAAATTTCCTAAACTGCCATTATATATTTATCAATAAAAATACACTATATTCCCAATTATCCAGGTTGCAAATTAACTAGGATTAATTTGCAACATGGAAGTGATATTTAATTATTAATGTTTTATCTTAGATACAATATTTGAAAGATTTTTAAATATTTCTGATTCAAATAATACACAGTTATAAGCTCTCCGTTAAAGTGAAAAATAATTATTTATTGCAAAGTACTTTCGGTTTTAATAAACCGAAAGTACTTTGCAATAAATAATTATTTTTCACTTTAACGGAGAACTTATAACTGTGTATTATTTGTACATTTAAAGTGAATTTGGATATATTTTAGTTATTTCTGATTCATTTTTTTGTTATATCTTAGATAATTGGTGATCAAAATTAGTATCTAATTGAAATTATAAATATTGCAATAATTTCTTGCTGCAAATAAGTAAATTTCTTGTTTCTTTTTCAATAAGTAATAGAACATTTGAACAAATTTGTATGTATGCAATTTACTTGGGATTTTTAATATTAAATTCATATTGTCCGTAATTTTGATTTTTTGAGTATTTTGCAGATTATTCAGGATATATGGTCTGGAAAAATAAATTGTTTTACTACCATGATTATTTGAGAATCTACAGTAAATCTAAATATATTTGTTGATACAATTATTGCAATGATTATATATACAGGAAACCCTCATATCACATACCAGTTAGGTTCCTATAAAATCTCGTAGTACAAAACCATATAAGAAATTGAGATTTTTTGCAAATTCTAAACCATCTTAGATAAAAACCACATTTTATAAATACAATGTTGTGCAAGGATTGTCACAATTTTCAAATTATGTTAAAGCAAAACCATGTTGTAGAAAAATCATGTTATACAGGGTTGTCTGTATGCTTTAAATTCTAAATAAATGCTATGTTTCAACAAAAAGTAATGTTCAAAAGAGAACAAATCAAAATCTAAATATATTAATTAATTAATAAACTCATACTAATGAAAAGGGTATTTTAACTTTAAATATGAAATATTTTTACTGAAAAACATAGTATCTTTAAAGAAAAGAAATAATATTGTCTAAAATAGTTTTAAATTAATAATTTAAAAATTTTTCAAATTTAACAAAAATTATTATTCATAAAATTTACTAATAACTCTTCGATAATTAGGATTTAATTATAAGTAATTAAGTTTCTAATTATTTCAAAGCACTTTTAGCAAAACCAAGATAGCTTTTTAAAAAACTCTTTAATATGAGGATTATATGATTATAACTCATATTAAAGTTTTTTTAAAAAGCTATTTTGGTCTGCTTAAAAGTGTTTTGAAATAATTAGAGACTTAGTTAGACACTGAAGAAAGCAGTAATATTTAAGTTTTAATTATAAGTATTTATTTATATGGTAAATAAATTACAAAAAAAAAAGATAAAATATTTTTGTAATAACTTCAGAGATTTTTAAGAAAATAAAATGAATTCTATATTGAATTTGCAACTGTTATAGTTTGTAGCCCTATTAATAATAACTGACATGATTTAATTACACCAATATCTTTTGTGCAAATTTACATCAATATGCTTAGTTATAAGTAAACAGTAATGAAAAAATTCCTCAACACTATCAAAACACATCACTGTCAAGATCAGGCACTACTGAGTATTGTTCATTTTGGAATATTTTAAATGTTGTTGGAGAAAAATACTTATTGTTTTACTTTTTTGACAGTACCTTTAAATGTTTTTAAGTTTTGCAAACTAAAAAATTATTTCTATGAATGTATTAGAATCAGATATATTAAAAATAAGATACAGAGCATTAATTATCTGAACATCGATTAACTGAAACGTCACTTATCCGAACGTAATTTTCAATTGTGATATGCAACAGGTCTCAACCAATACTCCCACCCTACAATGTGTAGGGGGGAAGTATCTAAGCTTCTGTTATGCACGTTGACGGCATGCGGAAACAATCAACAATTAAACTACTGTAAAATATATAATAATAATAATAACAACAACAATAATAATAATAAAACAAATCAGGCAGAATAATTTATGTAAACAATGAAATATATGTATTTGAAATTTATTTTGTATTTTTTACATTGTGTTTTTTCTTATTTTTCTGTCAGATCGATTATCTGAAAAAATCACTTATCCGAACTACCCTTGGTCCCAATTAGTTTGGCTAATCGACACTCTACTGTATTTGAGATTATTCTAAAAAGAATGTGAGTTTCACACATTAGCATTCTATAGCTCTCTATATTTATAATAAACTGACTAAATAATTTTAATGAAATATGCTGTTAAAAGGTAGTTATAAAAATTTATCCAATTAATATAGATTAAATTTATTTACAGAAGATGAATAATGCTATGAAATTAATAAAAACATTATACTTATCTATGAATTTTAATTCCTCACACATTTTAGACATTCTCTACTTTAAAAAAAAAAACTTTTTTATAAAAATCTATTCTCTAACTCTTAAAGAACTGAATGGATTAAGTTTTTCTATAAAAAAAAAAACAGTTTGTGAAAATTACACTCAACTTAGAAATGGAATCCTTAGGATTAATTTGGATTAGTAAACAAAAAACATAATATGAAGATAAATGTTTATTTTTTATTACTAAGACAACATTTAAATTTTATATTACGAGATTATTAAAATGAACAAATGTGAATAAACTCTTTAATAATAATTATTTCAATGACTAATTATTAATTGTAATCCTATATGAGATTAGCAAATTTTAGAAACATGATACAGCATAATATTGGATCTCTTACAAAATTAATTACTTAATTCTAAATAAAAAATTTAAAATGTATTTATAAATAACTTTTTTGAACTGCAAAAATTAAAATTGTAGCAATTTTTTTTAATATAAAAAAAACATATCTTAAATATAAAATATCTGATTTTTTTTTCAAAATTATAACTTTTCGAAATATTTTTTAATTTAATCTTACAAGCTTAAACAATATTGCAAGTATATTTTTGATTGTCAAAATTTTCTGTTGTTAACTTTAAAAATTTTTTTTATCATCCTTTCCATTAGCAAAACAGCAATTCTTTCAGCAAAACTTATCACAAGTTTAATTGAATTAATGTTGTCATTTGTCATTAATAATTTAAATTTTCTACTTTAATTAAAAACAGTTTTCTATTAATTCTCGTACATCAGTTTTCTCACTGAAGACGCTAATAATCCCATAGATGTTTTCAAAATAACTCTATCCTTTCTTATCAGAATCGCTAACAAGGTTAAATTAATTTTTTCCTAAAATAATTCAGTTTGAGTGTAAGGTATTTTACTTGTATCTGAAAGCATGATAAATTAAATAAAATTGCTATTTAATGTAATAAACAAGTTACTTTTCCTAAAAGTAACTGTCATCAGTTTTTGGAAGAAATAAAAAAAAAATACAGAAATTGGTGTAATCATTTGTGCCACATTTCTTCCAATACAATAACGTTTTATGTGATAGAGTAGAGGATGTGATTGACCTATCAACAAGGTTCGTAAAACAAGTGACGTCACACATCAGTCAAGAGATTATATCCTGTAAGAATTTTGGTCCCCTTTCCACAACCGGTCTTTGTAAACCAGTCTTGCGGTGGGAAACGAATAAAACTCCCCCTATCGTTCCTTCCCACTCTTTCAAGGTCAATGTCAGGATAGTCTAGTGCATCAATAAATCTCCCGAACAGCTGTTTGTTGTGTCACAACTTTCTAGTACGAGAGGTGTGACCAGCCAAATGAGGTCAGGCTGGGGGAGGGCGGGAGAGAGACGAGGAGTCTGTACCAGTGTTAAAGGGGGAGAACAGGGGGTTTCCCATCTCTTTAATGACATCATCGGAGGGTGTGAACACGCGACATCGCCGTCACTCGCGGAAACGAAACGATGAGTAAGACACGTGTTGGACCGCCTCTCCGAGACGATTTCGTAACATCTATTGGCTGAATGACGATGAAATATTACAACTGTTTTAATTAAGCGCGTATATAAAGCCACATACTCACCTATAGCTGGAGACATGGAACGTGAACCAGTCGACGAACCCGACGGTGGTCTCAGAGGCTGACCCTGCGACGTGGGAGGAGTGGCAGGGGTCCTAGTCAGACCAGGAGTATTGGTGCCACCGCCCCCTCCACCAGGATCGTCATCTACACCACTAGCCACCTCCTAAAAAAACCGGGAAAACACCGTTAAAAACAACCTTCGGGAAAAAAGAAACACGTACAGGCAAACGTAAATCGCACGAGAGAGAAATTTAAAAATATATATATATCGCGCGGGGACGGGAGGGAAATTTAAAAATCGAAAAATATAGAGAGAGCGAGCGAGCGAGAAATCGATATCGATAGCGCGGCTGACTTTTTAAAAATAAAATCTGTTTCGCACGTGCTTTACATATCCCGAGCGTGGAGTATTGTAATCGATTGACATTTAAAAAGAAACGACCACTTACTACTGGAGTTCAAAGGCGACAAGCTGCCAACAGCAGAACCGACGCCACAGAGGAGAAACCTTGCAGCGTTCGATCCTGTGTGCACGCCACCCCCACCTTTCCCCAGGTCAGAAAGATCCAGTGCCTGGTCCAGCACCAGTCGATAGAGCCTCCATGAATAACATTGCTGCGTGCAACGATGCAGCCAACCCAAGGCGAACGGCTAGGGGCTCTAGAAGTTAGTCAGCGACGTCGACTTGTCGATAACTTCCTGTTTTACAAACTAGTTACTCTATATAATATACTGTACACACAACAGACACATACTTCTTATTGCACACGACCAGTATAAAATCGATGATCGAGACGCTAACGGTTCCTCCCATTTTTGTGCTCCCTATTTTACAAAGTTCTGGAGAGCGACAGAGAAAGAATTTCTTTTTTATTATTATTATTCCTTTCTACTTCCGCGCGTCTCCTTTGTCTTGACGCGAGCCGACGACTTCGACCAGTTCTCCCTTGTTTCGGCAAAAACAACTGGATTTGCCGAGAGTTACACACTGGCAAGTTCTGCCAAGCTCGACCGAGATAACAGCACTTGCATTAACCGGACTCAACACAGCGCGAACGGTCGCCTAGCAACGGTCGGACCTCCACCACTGTCGTCTTGGAGGGGAGGACGCGTGCGACTTAAAAATAAACGCGCAGTCGATCGCAGCGATACAGTAGACGCAGATAAAAAATGACGACTCGAGAAAACGGCACGGCGATTGTAACGCGGTCGCGTTGCATTTTGTTATCCGTGCTGGAAAAGAACCATTTCTACAGAACTGAACGTTTTCGGTTTGCATCGGCCGCACGGCGTTCGGTGTAATGGAGCCAGGCCGAGCCGAGAGATCCCCGGCTTAGAGTCTCTCTCCGTCACACAACGAACACGGCGATTTATCACGTGGCCTGTCAATACTCCGCCTTCTCTTAGACGCGGGGACGTCTAGCCTCGCAGCCGGGTATCCAACCAGTCGGAAACTATCTAGCCTCTACGTCGGGCATCTTTCTACTCCACGGTTGCTTTTAACGACTGGGTGAAAGGTTATGTAAAATAGGACATTTGACTTTAAAACGTGTCAAAAGGTGTGGAAAAACAGATCTGGACAAAATAATTCAGCGATCGTCTTCTTGTCGCTTCTATCTGTTTCCTTATTTCCTCCCGTCCGGAGGGGAAACGGAGTGTTTTTTTTTTTTTTTTTTTTTTTTTTTTTTTTTTTTTTTTTTTTTTTTTTTTTTTTTTTTTTTTTTTTTTTTTTTTTTTGCCAAACTATCGCTTCCCCTGGATAACACAGGCGGCGTTGTCGTCGGATCGCGTTACTCGACGCTGGCTGGACAAGATCTGGATGGCAGAATTCGGAGATACTACACAGATCTCGCCGTATCAAAACATTCCCAGACTGGGAAAATCGAATAAAGAAAAATAAAAATACATGTGCGTAAAAATATAAAAAAAACCGACAGGGCAATCGGTTAAAAAAAATCGCAAAATGTTTCGAATTCGCGTAATCACGTCGCCGCAACGCGCAAACAGAAAATGGAAAAATAAAAATTAAAAAAAAAAAGTCACGCTGACTAATCTTACCCTCGGGGAGTTTCTAACACGCCTGGTTAGTAGCACAGAACGAGTGAAGTCGGAAAAAATCGTGGCAAACTTTTGATAGAGTGGTATATACGGTATCACTAACGCGTTACTTTTCTATCCGACAGCGCCGATAGAAAAGGGATTTGTTCACCGACCGATTGATGGTATAAAAGAGTGTTTACAGACCGATTTACTCCACTGATGGATAAGCAGATTAAAGGTCTCCATGTTTATTATACTGTTAGACTCCGCCCGAGGAAATGACATCGAAACTGATCCCCGGTTCCGTTTTCGGAGCGACAGAACGAAATTTCCGACGCGATAGGAGGTACTCCGGATGTGGAAAAACCGATTTTCCGAGTAGGTTATGTGAGATGCTTCTCTTATTACTGGCTTTACGATAACGTGTTATTTGGATCGTGCCACGGAGTGGAGAGAGGGGGGAAGAAAACCAACCGAGAACGACGACGAAATGAATAACGCATCCAATTTTATACAAGCTTTAACATTTTTATTAAAATGTTTCTTTTTCCCCCCCCTCCTTTACGGTATGTTGATTTATTTGTAAATTCTAGATGGAAAGAGAGAATAAATTTCTGCAACTTAGGCGATATATAAAATCAGTAAATGCGACGCTTTATAGAACAGATTTCCGAGCGTTAACTGAAGCGTTGAACCTTTTACTTCTAACAAATCATTCCCTTTAAATAACCTAATGAAATACGCAGATTTATATTTTAAACTTTACTATAAAATGTGTTTAATTTCGCAAAGCGAATGGGACGATCGCGAAGCGACTCTTTCTAATTAAGCACTACGCGTCAAAGCGCACTTAGGCCTGATTGAAAAATTATCTCAAGTTATAGAGAATAGTTATATTTATAATTTAAATATTCCTCGCGAAATTTAAATTACACTTCCATAAAGATCTAGAAGAGCGAACGTGACGCTGAAACACTACCTGATGCGTCGCCTCCATTCTCTATTGTAAAAATGTGAACATTTTTACAACAGACAGATTAATGAGACGTATATTTATAAATTTAGGACTCAATTTAACTATTCGTTAGATTCATACTTTAAAATATTATGGAAGCGCGTACAGTATCAGTGGCGCACTAATTCGCATACGGACGCGACGCGCCGTTTCTTTTACTAATTTAAATAACGACGGGTAAGACTGCGTTAAAATTTAACGCGAGACACGCATACGCTGTGTGCTAATTTCGTAAAACCGATTCGACTTTTAAATTTATATTTTTTTTTATTAAAAATCTTTCGTACATAAAACAGCAAAACTGCATTTTTCCAACGTGTCACCTTTTCCGTCTCATAGCTTCAGCGCGCGCTCCGCCAAGTAGAAATAAATAACGAAGTTGGCGCTTTTGGAGGAGTTTCAGCAATTTTTCTCCCTTCCTTTTTCGTTCCAAAACTTATCTGAAACTTTATTGATGCATCGATTTGGTCGCTCAATCATTCTAAATCGGGCATAAACATTGTATGCGAATGCGACGATGTCATTTACTCGTTAAGGTCGCAGTTCTAAATAAGATTATATCGAAAACTTATTTACGATGCTTTTACGGCAATGCGCCACCGCAAATTTAATTATTTTAAACAGCGTTAACTTTCAAAAACAGCAAAATAATTTCGAATAAAGAACGTTTCTTACTTTTTTCTTTCCGTTATATCGGGCCGAAAAAAAATTTTTTAATACTATAACTTTTTTAATACTATATATCAAAACTGCTTACGTCTCATAAAATAAATTATCTGCAATTTTGAGTTAATATATACGATGTGAAGTTTTTACAAGATTGATCAAATGTGCAGATTGTTTCCTAATTAGCTACGCAAGGCAGAATTTTTTATTTTACTGCTGTAAACAATCCGCTTGTCGCCATTTGATTGGAAGTGATTTGCAATCATAAATGGCAATCGCATCAATTTGAAAATCCAGGGAGCGCTTATCAATAAAAAGCGCCCCTGAACAGAAAGCTTTTTTTTTTACTAAAACAAATAAATAAAATTTTTACCTTTTTTCCGCGAAATTTTTTTTATCGTCTTTTCAGCAAGAATGATAGATAAACATCCGAATAAAATATTACTAGCATGAAAGAATTCTCTGGTGCGCACAATCATCATACAAAATTAAGCAATATTTTTATTTTTTAAAGTCGTCGGAAGCGTGTAAAATATTAGAAACTCTATATTTCACTTGAGAATAAAGCCATAAGCATCGAATTTCTATTATTATCTATATTTCGGTACAATAAAACTGGGATATAATAACACCGATGGGAGACATAAGATTTTAAAGGGTCTTTTCTTTTTAGAACTTAAATGAGAATTTTGGGGAAAGAACTCCCTAAAGGTTATTGCCCCTAAGGACTAATCCCCCTTCGCGTTTACTGGGTACTTTTTGACCTATTTTGCTGTATTCAGAGAAATTATCGAAGGCCCGTGACTCACTACTCCGCTTCTAAGCGCAAAAGTAGATTCAATTTAATCCAAATTAAGTTTTTTTTTTTTTTAAATTAAATTAATCCGGTAAATTTTTTGATAAAATAACCTCTTTTTTCTGATTTAACAAAATTTTTTAATGATTTTAACCATGAATTTGCCTACTTACTGGAGTGACTTGACCTTGAGGTTGATTAAAACTTGCCATCTGCGATAATGGACGTTGATCAAAGTTACCTTGTGTCACTTGAGAATTTGTATTAACTTGCTGCATGTTATACTGTGCAGGAAGCTGAGGAGAAAAAAGAACAAATTATACGTTATAATGGAAAAATAAAATCTTATTTTTTTATTTTTAATTATTTTAATTTTTTTTTCTTATCGAAAAACATAAAACGCGAGTGTTCTACGTCCGACGTTTTTCATACCATTTTTTTCCTCTCAATGAAAGAGAGAGAGAGAGAGAGGAGGAAGAGGAGGAAAATCGGAAAATAGTTGATTAGAGTATTTAAAAATAAATTAGTTAACTAATTAGAAGTTAAAAATTTGTTCTGACCAAACAGATTTTTGTTTGCGAATTAATCAAAAATTACGCTCTTCTTTTATCTACATTTAACACTTTTAACTATGCAGGATGTGTCAATATGTACAGAAGTGTTTTAAACTTTACAAAAATCTACTTAATTAAACTGGAATGAATTAAAACATCCTTTTAATGTGAAAGCCATTCTAACTGACAAGATTTCTTCCGACGATTCTGCTCAAAAGATTTCAATAATTTAAACAAGTATGAATAATTAAAACTGGTAACTTCCACACAAAGATGCTGAATAAATTAAAATAATAAAAAAAAAGCCGTCAGAAAATTTTAAAATGTACAAACACGCCGATACACATACATACATACATACACCGCCACATACATCAACAGACTATTCAAACAAGTGAATGCAAATTTTTATTGAAATATATTCAGAATAAACAGTGATAAATCGACTCCGACTGTGTATCATTTTGAATAATTTTATTTATTCTATATATAAATTTTATTCTTCAAATAAAATAACGAAAACAGATAAAATAACGTTTTGTAAACTCGTCATTAAAATTTCTAATTATGAAAACAGTGGAGTCTAGAAAGAAATAATGCATATATTAATTAAAATAGATTGTATTAAAGTTTTATTTTAACAATTATCAATTTTTAAACATTCATTTTCTAATAATAGACATACATACATACGAAACAGAAACTGTTTATGAAACACAATAAATACACGCATACATAAAAACTTTGTGTGTTTGTTGTGTGTAACGACTATCAGTTTTTAAGCGTTCATTTTATGGTAATAGACATACATACGAAACAAAAAATGTTTATGAAACATAACAAACACAAAGTTTTTAACGATTTTATCAGTTTTTAAAGATTCATTTCTAGTAACAGACATACAAACATATATACATACAAAACAGAAAATGTTTACGAAACACAACAAATACACATATATATAAAAACTTTGTGTTTTTTGTTTGTTGTGTGTAACGACTATCAGTTTTTAAACGTTCATTTTATGGTAATAAAAATACATACGAAACAAAAAAACTGTTTATGAAACAGCAAACACACGCCCACAATCCACTGTGATAATCAAGTTAAATTTCTTGGATATCGGTAAAAGAATTACTCATAGGATTTGTTTTGACTGTCATATGCGTGTTATTGAACTTTACCGTATTTTCTTGTAGTGTGAAAAATTATATGCATCATAAAATGTATATATTTACCAAAAACGTTCTCTTGTTTATTTAAGTGTATTGTGTCAAAATGGTATTTGACGAAACGCATTTAACAATCAAAAATTTATTGCTTTCAGAAGTACAACGGTAACATTTCAACAATTTCCAAGATCAATACAGTTTTCATAACACACTGCTTTACCGTGACATGTTTTTTTCTGTTAATAAAATTTTTAAAAAGTTTACTTTCTTAATAACGTGACACAACAAAACAGCATTAAAGGATACCAATAGTAATTCGGAGATAATTTTAAACGATTATTTAAATTATATCACTTGACTGTAAATAAAAATTATATAATGATGCTCAATAATATTTTCAATTATATTTGTGTTAATAAGTATTTAATTGCAGTTTAATAAATCCAATTAAATTAGTTACTAAATGTTAACTGATTTAAACAGTATTGATTTTTAAGTTGACATTAAATTTTCAATTAATTTTTTTTGTTTAAAAAAGGAGAAAATTTTAAATATTTTTTATTTGATAAAATGTATATAGTTTAGATACTTATTTAAAAATTTATCAGAGAGCATAAAGGCATAAACATTAAAGAAAAATTATGTGAAATGAGAGGAAAGGTACCAGCATTAATGCTATCATCATAGTTCAAATTAAATGAGTTTTTTCTTTTTTAATATTTATATTTATTCTAAATTTTAAATATACATAATGTAGAGAGTAACTAAAAAAAAATTATAAGATAGAGTCATAAAATTATTATAATTAAAAAGAAAAATGGTTGACTCAATATTGATTTTAATATAATATATAAAATAAAAGTGCTTTCCAAAATTTTTGAGAAAGAAATATTTAAAATAATAATCAATATATTTGCAAAACATTGATTCGTAGATTGAAATAATATGAAATTTGCAAACTAATAATTCCCAGTGAAAACTATTAAGTAACATAAAACAAAAAACTCAGGTGAATATATATTTACACACATTCTGTTTCATATATATATGTATCTATAAACAACTTTTCTGTTTAAAATATAATAAATTTAAGTTTAAAATATTTTTTAAATCCAAATTCAGCATTCTTCACTTTTATGATAGAGCAGGAGTCTTAACCTTTCTTGTTCCATAGACCCTTCTCAGAATAATATTTTTAAATGCACAAAATAGAACCAGTTATATAAATACAGTTAACAAAATAAAAAGCATGATACAATAATATATGTTTTTCTTTCTTAGCGCACTGAAAATAATAATAAAATACATTTAATATATAAGAAACTTCAAGTTACATTTTATTTATTAAAGACATGTCAATGTGAAGACACAGATACAACTAATACTATTGTAATTTGTTCCATATATTTATAAGAGAAGGAAATGCTAGATTTAATTAGCAGTCAGTGAAAATAAAGATAATTAGTTGCTTTTTTCTCATCCAAGTCTCATGGACCACCTGAAATCTTTGCATGGATCCTGGTTAAGGGTCCACGATAGAGAGAAATATTAAAATTAAAATATATTTGTAATCACACAGAAATATTGCTCTTAATAAAGTCTGATAATATTAACTGATTCCAGATTAATTTAAGAATAATTGACTAATCTTTATTGTTTACATAATCCACTGTGATTATTAGTTTATTAATTAATACAACCATTATCACTTATTTAAACTTTAAAATCATCCAATTAATTTCTGAGCTGTATATATATATAAAATTAAATAAAGAATAAATTTTTAATGTCTAAAGTAATGTAAACGACATCCATTTATTGTTAAATTACTGGAAAATTAAAGTCAACTATGGTGAAAATATCTCGAAACTGACAGAATATAGATAAATATATGAAAGTGATGTTTGTTTTCCTAATTTGTTTTAAATTTCGTGGTATATATCACATGCATTCAAATTACTTTATAAAATTGCAAATAAAATCTCAAAAAATAAAAATTGCATTATAAAACTGATATAAAATAACATTTAAATTGAATTTTAAATTAGATGATTACAGGCAAACATATATTTCTCATTCAGATGAGTGCACTACATTTGAAATCAGAACTGCTTTGATATTTGGAGACAAATTATCAATATCAGTAGGATAATAAAAGTAATACATTTACATGATATTTCATCAATTTCTGTTTGATATCCCTTCAAAATTCAGTATTAAATGTTGATCATATTTTAGAGTAATAAACTAATCAAATATTGAAAATTATTGCAATTCTTTATCAATTTTTTCAATGTTTCTTAAATGACATTTATATCCGAACAAGAATAAATGATTGTAGATTCATTGCTAGTATATATTAATATTAAATCATCGATGTATTGAAATAAAATATAGTACACAAATATTAAGTTAACCTTTATAAAATTCAAATTACAATTTAAAAGAGGAATTTTTTAAATATTTTACTTTCTTCATTTTAGAACGGAAAAATGCTATCTCATTCAAATATTCACCAACTTAAATGAAATTTACACACATTATTGAACTCAATTAGAAGACTAAGTCTATTAAAAATTATACAAAATAAAAACTATGGATAGTGTCATATGATTTATTCATTAATGATCACCAATAAAACATAAAATAATAAATAGCAATAGTATCCAAAATTATATGCATCCCAAGTCCAAAATAAATTCTTGATAAAATAAATTTTTTTATAAATAGTTGTTTTCTAGTGGGGTCACATCTTATGTACATTTAACTAAAAAAAAAGAACAAGAGAAATTTAAATGACTCCATCTGCACTATTCCATTTGAAGAATAGCCCCCCCAAAAAAAAAAAAAAAAAAAAAAAAAAAAAAAAAAAAAAAAAAAAAAAAACAAGATGTAAATCGGTTCTATAATCAGCCAGCCTCAATTACTGAATGTGTTCCAGAGAAGTAGTAGTATTTCATCATGCTAAGTGTGATTAATATGATATTTAGAAATATAACAGTATGTCTTCATTTAATGTTGTTTCATTTAACATTTCCATGTTATGTCATGAGCAAAAACTAAATTAATTAAAAAATTAAAGTTTTTAAGACAGCAGAATGGAATAAACTCCTATTTTCTTATGTTCTATACATAAGAGAAAAAATGTGTTGGCAATCAATAATGTAGTTCTAGAGAACCAGGTAACCACATTTCATATGCAGCAATACCTCGCATAGTCTGGTTAATTGGTTCCTCTTTCTTACCGGACTAATTCAAACCGGACTGTTCAAGGTACATAATCTATGGGAAAAATTATAATTGGTTCCAAGAAATTTTCGATTTTCTCATGTGTTTTTTTTAATCATAAATTCTTACATTAATAACTATTTCTTTACGCATTAAACATTAAAATCTTTATAAAAGATTTTTATAATAGACAGTAGAAGAGGGCAGAAAGTGGGTCCGAGCCCATAAAGACGAATAGATAGAAGACTCGCCCGGTAGGTGAACGCATTCGCTTTCTCCAAGTCAGCCGGTCTGCGCCATTCCACATTGCAGAGCGGCACTCTGCATAAGGATACAGCCAGGCTGGTAAGCAACAGAGCAAGTTTTTTAAAGCTCGCAACAAAAGTCAATTTCAAACATACAGGTTTTTATTGAACTGGCCAGACTAACATAAAGCGATTGCAACCAATTGCTAAGTGCTTGAACGAATCGCTCAGAATTCAAACGAGTTTGATTTTGAGTGACAAACAGAGGCAACAAGTCTATTCTTGTGGAACTTAAGTAATGAATTCCAGCAGCATTAATAGAGAACTTTTGATTTCAGAAGTTCAAAGCAGACCTGAATTATGGCAAGACACATACAGTTACAATTTCGCATTGAACCAGACACATTTTCTTTTAGTATTCATGATTGTTAATAAAACATTTAAGTCACAAAGCAATCAAATGTGGAATTATAATTTAAAAATTATGAAAATGATCGAGTAATTCATGTATGCACTTGAAAGGAAAGGCACTATAATAAATGTTGTTAAGATAAATTTGGCAACCTGGAGCAGCGCCTGTTTTTCTCAGCTCGTCAAATAGGGGCTATTCGAGTCATATATAGGTAGCTAGTAGCAAGCACACTTACATTTCGTATTTATTCTAAAAAATAAAGTAAATTAAAACTTTTTTTATTAACAATTACAATCTGGACTTTTGTGAAGGCCAAACTATTTGAAACCGGACTATGCGAGATATTGCTGTAGTGCTAATTCAAGTATACAATATTGTCTAAAAACATGATATTAATCTATATTGAAAAAGGTCAAATGGATTCACTGCATGGAAATTCTTCAACTTTTCAACCAGATAACCTAGGATTGAATCCCACCTTGGAAAAATTTTTTGAGGAACTCATCTAATTTCCCTTCCTCAACACTCCAGCTGGCCTCTTTGGTTATAGTCAACATGTGATATGTGATAAGAATGACACTGTTAGTGAATGATTGAGAACTGACATTAAGAAAAACTAATTTCGGATATATCTTGAATTTTAAGTTGTCTTTTAATAGAAAATAATTTTCTTTACTATAAATTCTAAGATATAACTGTTTTTTATGTAAATAGTGAGCAGAAATTGAGTAAGGACTTAGAATTACAAGTTGCCATATAACATTTTCCTATTAAAATTTAAACTTAAATCATGCTTTTCATTCATTTCATTCTATTATCGAACAATATATTAATAACTAAATGAAAAAAATTACTAAATAGTATCAATTCTAATACCAGAAAGTGCTCTAGGAACATAATCCTGAGTTATAACATTAGGCCTATCGATTTTCTGTTTTCAGTTAACATCATTTCAATTAAAGCTGCAATTTTCAAGAACCTAACTCTGACATTAAACAAGGACCCACTATATAATACATATAGTTATTGAGAATATAGAAAATTATTTAGGCATTAAACTGTATTTTATGGACAAATTTTCAGATTTCCATGGATAATTTTGAGTGTATGGAAATATAACCTTGCACTCTGACTTCAGGACTTAATCCCCAATATAAAATAGACATACCTGAATCATGTAATAACTTGTACATCAAATAAATATATACATTTTTAATAAATTTTTTATTTTTTAAAATAAAAAAATTTTTTAAATTTAAAATATTAAGTACTATATGATGTTGTTATAATAAAAATTTTGATTTCTAAAATATATTTTAAAACATTAATCCATCATTATATATTACATTATTATGATTTTATAGACTAGTGCTGTAATGATAATTATGATATTAATATAATAACAGTCAACATTTATTTATATTATTCCTTTTATTATGCCACAAAAATACTATTTTTCATTAAAATGCAATTGAAAAAATAAAGTCGCCAATCTCCACTAGGAGATGGCACTTCAAGAAGAATAAAATTTGAACTGCTATTCAATATTTAAGAAAAAAATATTGACAGTAATTAATAATATTAATATTTCTTTAAAAATTTACATTTATAAAATAA
Organism: Olivierus martensii; assembly: GCA_000484575.1. Taxonomy (NCBI): domain Eukaryota; kingdom Metazoa; phylum Arthropoda; class Arachnida; order Scorpiones; family Buthidae; genus Olivierus; species Olivierus martensii. Next base: position 82,187 of record AYEL01085676.1, read on the forward strand.
TATAAAGCATCATTATTAGTATAATAAAAGAAATAAATATTTTAAAATAGTTTATAAATTTTGAATCCAAAATTTTATAACAGGAGAAACATCAATGAGCATTTTCAATATGGATGAAAATAATTTTTACAATTATTATTTTTTTGAGTTTTAATTTTTTATAAATATTATAATTTTATAAAATTGTATTATAATTTTATAAATATTTATAAAAATTTTTTATAATACAAGCACTGCATAAAAAATTAGTCAGTTATTTGAACAAGATCCTGAAATAAGCTTGTTATTATTAACTTTAACTTAAAAATTTAAAATAAATAGTTATGTATTTCTGTTATAATATCATTAATATAAAAAACATACAAAGTCCTAGAAAATTATATGTTTTGTGCATTTACTAAGATAAATTTAGGTTCTGATCATTAACATTATTTAGACTTCCAACAACTCATTTCTAACTACAGTATGTTTTATTTTTAACTAATCATTTTAACAAATATAGCATTTCAAGAATTCTTTCGAAATTTTAAATTGATATAAACTACAGGATCTCCCCAATTTGTGCACAACTTATGCTCCCAAAATATTATGTATAAATCAAATGTAAAATATTATACAATTATTCTGATAAAATTAAAAATAATAATGTAAGCTTTACAGATATCCTTTCTATAACATAAGGCATAAAATATATAATACTATTATTTTATGATATATATGTATAATAAATCCCAAATTATAATGTTACTAGCAATAGTTGTAACATATTATAATTTGATCAATAGTTTATTGATAAAATTGTTGACTTTTATTATAATAGTATCAATTATCATAACAGCACCAGCCTATAAAATTATAATAATTTAATATATAATGAAGGACTAATGTTTTAAAATATATTTTAGATATCAAAATTTTTATTACATAAAACAAAATTTACGTTGCAGTCTGCCTGTATAGGAGCTTCAAACTTAGGACTATACATGGCATTAGTAAATTCTGTGATTGGTTAATGCAGTTCACATGCATACAAATCTATATACAATGGACTGATGTACTAAACACATTCTTTTAATGTTTGGTTCTTATAGTTTTGTGTTAGTTATATTTATAATGATAATATATAGTATCATAATAAAGATCAGTAGTGGAAAATCTATAAATTTATGTCATTTTCAACACATGATGACAATTCCACTTTACAACTATCCACTTACAACAATTCCAATTTACGACAATGCAATTTGAACTAAACCCCACCATGCAAAATAAGTTACATGTAAAATATTTTACAAATCATTGTGATAACTTAATTTCAAGTATAATACAGCAATTTTTAAATGGTAATGCTAAATGACATTTATAATATTTTTTATGAGATTTAATGATTCTATTGATCCTAACCACTATTTATGTTAATCACTATTGATAGTTAGCTCTAAAACAATAAATTTATCATATGTCATAATAATTATTATAATATAATGCAAATTGTACACGCACATTAAATTATGACAGTTATATTTTTTCCCCCCATAAAATTTCAATTTTGAAAATTTTATAATTAAAAAATTATTTTTATTTAAAAAGCATATGATTTCTTCTAAATATAAATATAAAATTCAGGAGGATTTTTTCCTTATTCCCTCATAATTCAGATTTTAAACTAACATATATGCAGAAGTTAGTAGTTAGTAAATATCAGTTATTATTTAATATAAAAAAATGTATCATGATCTACAATGAATTAAAAATATTTTTTAAAGCTATAATCCAGTATAACTATCTTTATTATATTCTATTAAATAATAGACATATTAAAAATTTTAAATTTTATTGCATTTTTTGAATTATATTTTATTTAGAAAAGCACTATACTCATAATAGATTATTTTGGGAGCCATTCATAAGCAAACAAATATGTAATTTATTTGTAAAAATTTATTAATTTCTAAAATAAATTATAATATTAAGTAATTCATTGAAGATAAATAGTATAAATGTAAGCAAAATATTTATTTAAATTATTGAATTATAATTTGTTTTTTTCTTTATTTATTTAAATAATAATAATAATACTTCTGAAGAATGCTTTATCAAATTTTTTTCTTTTTTTTATAAATATATAAATTATGAAACACTTCTTTTATAGGTGACTGAACTTGGTCGTATTGCAAGCTATTATTATTGTACATATGAAACAATGTCAACTTACAATCAGTTGTTAAAACCTACCCTCAGTGAGATAGAACTTTTCCGTGTATTTTCTTTATCTAGTGAATTCAAAAATATCACAATCAGAGAGGTAAAATTACATAAATTTAATAAATAATTTAATATTTTATATGAATATATAGAATATTAAATATATTTATATTTAATTTCTACAGGAAGAAAAATTGGAATTGCAAAAATTAATGGAGAGAGTACCGATACCAATTAAAGAAAGTATGGAAGAAACAAGTGCTAAAGTGAATGTATTATTACAAGCATATATATCCCAATTAAAATTAGAAGGTCTTGCTCTAATGGCAGATATGATTTATGTAACACAAAGTGCTGCTCGTCTTATGCGTGCAATTTTTGAAATTGTGCTTCATAGAGGATGGGCTCAATTGGCTGACAAAGCTTTAAGTCTTTGTAAAATGATTGATAAAAGAATGTATGTAATATTATATTAATTTCTTTTTTAATTTATTAAGAAGTTTAATTTATATTTTTAATATTTCAGGTGGCAATCTATGTCTCCATTACGACAATTCAAAAAAATACCAGATGAAGTTGTTAAAAAGATTGAGAAGAAAAGTTTCCCATGGGAAAGACTTTATGATCTGGGACCAAGTGAAATTGGTGAAATGTTAAGAATGCCTAAATTAGGAAAAACTGTGCACAAATATGTTCATCAGTTTCCAAAACTGGAACTTTCAGCTCATATTCAGCCTATCACTCGTTCAACATTAAGAGTTGAATTGACAATTACACCAGATTTTCAGTGGGATGAGAAAATTCATGGGACTTCAGAAGTAAGTTACATTTTAGATATAATTTTATAATTATTAAGAATATTTTATTTTTAAAATATAATAGATAACTTACTTATGCAGTTTATTTCTTCCAAATATTTCCATGTAAGTTGAAAATCATGTAAGACTTACAACGATTAAATTCTATATGCAGTATACATTTATTTAAATGGATAATTAAATGATTCTGTATGAATATTGTCTTCTACACAATGTCCATTTAAATTCTATTCCATTAAAAATGTTACATTTTTTAAAAATTAACAAATATAAATATATTGTATTATTAATTTTAATAACAAATTGTTGATGATTCAATTTTTTTTTATATTTTATTAGATTTATCATCATTAATTATACTGGAAAATAAAATAATAAATTTTATATATTTGGAAAAAATAATAATTAATATATAAAAAATATAAATTTTTTTTATATTAATTTTTTTTTAATTAATAATATTAATATTAAAAAAATTTTTCTTTTTTAAATATTGGATTTTTGGTTTAGAAAGTTTTAATCTTTAAAAATTAAGATTTATAAAAAGAGTAATAAAAATAGGTCTAAACATACTCCAATAGAAATATTGCATATTAATAAATGCTGATAAATTCATTTTTATCTAGATAAATATAATGAGTTATAAATATAAAAATTTAATGCCATAATTGATATTTTGTATTTTATATATTTTTGACAGGCATTTTGGATTTTAGTTGAAGATGTAGACAGTGAAGTTATCTTACATCATGAATATTTTCTATTGAAAAGGTAAAAAATCATTTAAAAAAATAAAAAATGGTTTTATGATGTAAAATTTAGACTGAAAATTATTTATTTTATAGCAAATTTTCCCAAGATGATCATATTGTCAAATTCTTTGTTCCTGTGTTTGAACCATTGCCAGCTCAGTATTTCATTAGAATTGTTTCAGATCGTTGGATTGGTTGGTAAAACTTTTCAAAATTACTAATTTTTTGATATAATTTGATATATAATTTTAAATATTTTATGCAGGTTCGGAAACTCAATTACCAGTATCCTTCCGACATCTTCTTCTTCCTGAAAAATATCCTCCACCTACAGAGCTTTTGGATCTTCAGCCATTGCCTGTTTCTGCTTTAAGAAATTCAGTTTTTGAATCACTATATAGTGAAAAATTTCCATATTTCAACCCAATTCAAACCCAAGGTGAGAAGAATTGTATATATATATATTACTGTAAAATAAAAGATTTAGAAATTTTGCTATTAAATTGATTACTTAACAAATTTATTTATTTATTTTCAGTATTCAATACTGTATACAATAGTAACGATAATGTTTTCATTGGAGCTCCAACTGGAAGTGGAAAAACTATTTGTGCAGAATTTGCAATATTACGGTTATTTTCTCAGATACCTGAAGGTCGCTGTGTGTATGTTACACCAAAAGAAGCATTAGCAGAACAGATTTATAATGATTGGAATAAATTCTCACTTTTGTTAAATAAGAAAGTAGTATTATTGACTGGTGAAACAGGAATTGATCTTAAACTTTTAGCAAAGGTAAATGAAAGTATAAAATTGAAAGTAAATAAATTTGAGCCCATATTATCTAAATCAGAAATTGTTAGAAAAAAATATAAATTTTCCTGAAGTGCTAGAAAATTTTGATTCTAAAACAATTCTTTGATTTTAAAATTTGAAAAATAACAATGTGAAATATTTTTATTTATAATTATAATTTTTGTGAAATTGATAATTTTCTGAACATTAATCAAAAATAATATAAATTGCAGGAATTGCTAAAAAATTCTAAAACACTACAATATCTTTGCCTTAATTTGAATATTCAATAGATAACATAGATAAATTATTAAATAGAGTGAAAATTTATTTACAGTATACCTAATCCTCCATTTATAAGGTATTCGCATTGCATAATTGAAAAATGCCAAAATTTTCATTTTACATGGTACAATTTCAGTTTAGTGTTGAAAAAATAACAAAAAAGTGTGTATGTTTAATAAAAAGCTTGTTAAACCACCATCCGGTAGTTGCCCCATGAATAACAAAATTTTTGACTATTGCTTCATCAGTACTAGCAGGCAACTTATATATAGATAGATAAATAGGTATAATTATTTATGTAGGAGGTTCATGAATTATGATAATTCGTAGTTATGACAGTGATTATTTATGATGAAAATATGTATTTACAGCAGCTCCATGATATTATTATTATTATTATTATTATTATTATTATTATTATTATTATTATATATATTATAGTTTATGCGGCGGGAGATGCCTTCGCGGGTCGGATCCGGCCCGTGGACCACCTTTTGCCCACCCCTGCTCTAGAAGACAAAGTCTAAATTAAATTTTTCTAATGATTATTTTTTTTGAATTAAGGCTGTGGTGAGATGGTGGCAAAATTCTATTTTGGGAAAATTAATTTAAAAATTATAGTATAATTATTAATTACAAATGGCACCATCTTAGTACTACATTCTAAATTTAATTATTAACTCAATAGATGATGGCATCACAGCCTTAATTCAAAAATAAATAAATAAAAATAATTGTTAAAAAATTTAATTTAGACTTTGTCTGTTAGGGAAAGTTTGGCTGTATTGTTTGGTTAATATCATCAGTTGAAAAAATTTGCATTTGGTATTATCAGTATCTTCGGGTCTACATGTTTATGTGAGCAATCGTTTCTAACATGAATTTCATTAAATGTAAATTGAGGAGCTAAATTACTGATGCCAACTTGGAATCGTGCCTTAAATTAAAAGTGACTAGCTATAAACCAGATATACAGAAACTTTCTAAAGAAATGCAAGTTCATAGTTCACACTGATTAAAACCAATGAGAGCAATTTTTTGTGTGATGGTTTTTGTTTTTTTTTCCTTCATTTAATAAAAATATAATTAATATTATAACTTGTATAATATTACTTTAAATTTTCCTCATAGTTCACACTGATTAAAACCAATGAGAGCAATTTTTTTGTGTGATGGTTTTTGTTTTTTTTCCCTTCATTTAATAAAAATATAATTAATATTATAACTTGTATAATATTACTTTAAATTTTTCTTATTTGTAAAAATGTATTTATGGCTCTCGAATAATTTTTAAATTGTTGTGAGGGGCAGATTCGGCTCTTCCATCTCAAAAGTTTGCCAACCTCTGCTTTAGGCTTTTAATGTAAATATATTTGAAGAAAAAAAAAATCCAATATTTTGTTATTTACAATAAATAATACATTTTTATAATTAATGTATATAAATAAAACTGTTCACATATAAAAAGAAAAAACATTTTTCTGAAATGGAAATTTAATAATAATCATATATAAAGTTAAAATTATCTGTTTATTCAAAAAATAAAATAACTTATAGCAAATTTATACTGGTGCAACAAATAATTATAAAAATTTAAATATATTCATAATAAAAGCAAAACTTACTCATAATATTTAACTGCTTCTTGTAAACAGCTTTTTACTTCTTCAGGAAATTCTCCAGGATCTTGATGTCCAGTTCGAGCTATATGTTTTCCTTTAGCATGATATACATTACCTAAGTTGTACAAAGCTCTTCCTTCGCCAATCTGTTTAATGAAAAAAATATATATTAGTTAAATAACTTAAAAATAATTACTTTTTAAAATGAATCAATATAATTTTATTTAACTTTCTTAAAAATAAGTATAGATGATGGTAATTGTAAGATAGTTATAGTCATAATATATAAGGAATAAATGACATTTGTGGAAGACTTCAAGCAATAAAATTTATTTTTGATTAAAATTCCAAACATATTTCAATTATTTTATTTTTTTTTTATTTTCATTAGTCTCATACAATTCTGATATTCTGGAATTCCAAAGTAAATATGTTGACATTCACAAAGACAATGCAATTTTTTTTTATAACATTTTAACACGACAAATAAATTAACTATAGTCTCCTGTTTTCTAGAATTTTTCTCAATATAAACATATTTATTTGTTGTTAATCTTTTGATCATTGACAATACACTGACTACATCTCTCTCTAATACAACATTAACTATCAGGTTTTGCAATTATTTTTCAAAAAATTTAAAATATTTTTATTGTTAATTTTTTTTTATATATTCAGCAATCAAAAAGTTACTCTAATTCATATTTTCAAATTAATTCTTCAAAGTTATAAATCAAATTGAATCTAATGCCAAATAAACCCTTTATAACAGAAATTTGTATATTTCTCTCAGCTGATACAGATGCCTACAGTTAAATTCTATTAATAATAATAATAATAATAATAATAATAATAATAATAATAAAGTCTGAAGAGTTGATTTGCCAGGTGGCCTTGATGGTCTAGTGGTTAGGACATTAGTCAGAAGGTACTTGATTTGATTCCAGCTGAGGCAAGTTTTTCTTCAGATAATTTAAAATCCTAATTCAATTATTAATTCATAGATGGCACTACTCTTAATTTAATTATTAATTTGTTTCTTAACTCCAAGATTGAAATAGTTTTAACTAATGCCAATTATTAAATTTCAGTTATAATTATCAAAGGTAGAAAAGTCCAAACTGCTTATTACCTAACAATCATCATTGAAAAAAAAGCACTCAAAACTGGCATTAGTTAAAACTATTTCAAATTATTAAATTTCAGTTATAATTATCAAGGATAGAAAAGTCCAAACTGCTTATTACCTAACAATCATCATTGAAAAAAAAGCACTCAAAAGCAGTTTCATAAAAGTAAAAAAATCTTTTAATAGAATATTTCAAACTTGTGACCATCTTCAGCTACCATACGCAATACAGAATCATAAACGTGTAAAGATCAAACATTGCAAAAATACATAAATTAAAAATAGGAAGTTCATGTTTTCATGGTAAACAATGATTAAATTTAAACAAAAAATTAGATAACATCACAAAAATTTACTAATATTAAAGATAAAAGTCAGATATTTTTAATTATTCCATATTTCCAAATGAACGAGAGATTCTCTCCTGGGTGGTCATTAATATTTTTTGAACAGGACTTTTTTTTAGGAATTGTAGTGCTTTGGCAATCATCACTTCTCGAGGAGTATGATTTTTGCCTTATTCCATTCTATACACACATCATGCTCTTAAGTCCTCTTAGCTAGTACAGTTTTTAGCTCCTGATTTTAAATCCTTCTTGTGCTCAATGAACCTGTCTCTCAGATTCCTCTTCATTAGGCCAATGTATTCTTCTTGTCTATTAAAGTCTATATTAGATAAAACAAACACCTGAACTATCATGCTTTACAAGTACATCTTTTTCATTTCAGGGTTCGGGTTAGTTCGGTTAAGCCGCAATATCCTCATGGGTTATTCTTTTTCATTTCAGAGATGGTTGATAGTAGTAGCTGTCAGTGAGCCTCTAGTTTGATCTTCCTTGATCTGGCTAACAGTAAGATTCTTACTGTTTTTAGTCTAATGCTAGTGTCATATAATAATAAAGTGTTTATTTGACATTATTAGGTTCAATTCATATTTCACATTAAGAAGGAAAAAAAAAAAAAACTGAATTATAAATTCTTTTATAAAATTAATTTTGGATTTAATAATCTTAATTAACTATTTCTATTCTATAAGTTGTTTTAAAATATTTCACAAATAATTATTAATGGCAATTAGAAAAACATTAATTCCATTCCAACTAAGAGTAACATACAATAAATTATAAGCAAAATATATTTGCCATAAATAACACAAACAATTTATGAATAAAAATTAGTCTTTGTATTTATAATAATGTTTGAATTTGGAAAACAGAGTTCTTATTAAATTAAAAAAAACGTTCACTATGATTGTCATACTACTATTTGTTAACTGCATAGGACCATCTTTGAGTACATTTAATCTAACAGATAACAAAATTATGAACAATGAATAACAAAAAGGAGATAGATTTCCTTTTTTTAATAGCTGATCTATTTTCATCATCATCATCATCATAGAGAATAGTTTGTATATTAAATTGTATAATTAAGATCTCATCAAAATTAGATAGGAACTGCTTTGATTTTTTTCCTTCAATTTTAACTGATATAAATATTTAACTATGACTTTAATGAGAGAGCTTAATTATGCAATGTACAGTCCACGACTTTGCACAATAGCTATTTATGCAAATTTACATAAGAATAAATACAATAATCTGTTAATAAAAATTTGTTGTTAAATCTAAAATATTTAGCTGTGCCACCAAATTTTAAAATATTAAAATGTGTTCTTCAACAGAAAAAAGATTAAGAACCGCTGATATAATTTAATGATAAATATTTTCAACCCAGTAGGTAGACCTACATAAGTTGCATAGCAAAGACAGCTGCCTGTATTATGCAGCAGATGCAGGCCCTCTGAGAAGGCAGAAAATATTTATGTCATTAGAAATAAAATTTATCCAATATGTCAGCATAAATATTAGTTTTCAGTATTATGTTAGATACAAATCTATATGCTGATGAAAAATGAAGTGTTTATGCTATGAAGATGATGTTAGCCCATTAATTTAATAACAGAAAAGTTTGTTATTACAAATTATTATATCCTTCCAAAAGCTTTGTTAAGTATGCATTTTTTAGAAACAGGATGGATTTAAATCTTTTATGTATACATTTTTTTTTTTAAACACCCTGTATATATAGATATAATTATATTCATAAATATTACTATTCTTCTTTTCACTTTCTTCTTATATATATTTAATTGAATAATTTGTCAGCTCAAACAAGTGAAAAAACACAAAAAATTTAATTTTATTACCGTAGAACTTTTAGCTTAATGAAGCCATCATCAGCAGTTGATTTTTTTCTCGAATTATATTCAAATATTCATATAAATTAACAATGACTTAAACCTTAAAATATTTAAAATTTCATAAAAATAGTTCATTTGCAAAATTTCTGTTTGATAATAGAATATTTTAATTATCTTTTATCATTAGAAAATAAAAATTTTCTTACTTTATAAATTATAAAACCAATTGTTAAGCATTGCATCCCGAGTTTTCTTTTTGATCTTCTATTTTTCTGCATAAGTGCTACTATCATAGTACACAAATTATCATCATCATCTTCATCTACATCTTGTAATACAACGCGATACTGTGGATTCATGTGGAAAGTATCTATAAAATAACAGATTTCACACTAAATAAAATATTTATAAAAACAAATTTTAAAGCATTTAGTATAAGCATTTTTTAATTCGCAAACACAAACACACACACACACACACAAACACACACACACACACACACACACACACACATAACTTCTACTAGGTTGATAAGTTTGTAGTCAGGTATTAGTATTGGTGGCTGGCCTATTGCATCTTTGTGGGCAATCCCTTGAATAATGGACCTAATTCCTGCAGTTGTAACACTGAATAGATGACATGTTTTGCGTCGACGTGCGTGGTGCGCTGCGTGGTGGTAAATTGCGTGTGGGTACCCGTGGTTCGGCAGTATATCTTTGAATAGGACTGACCCTAGGAGAGTTTTGGGTTGTCGGTCGCTGAGGATGACGGGCTCCGGGTTGCCTACGGAGCATGTATCTTGATATGACTTTAATTGCTTCATCAATAGTAGGGAGGTACCGATTTTCGAGATATCCCTGTATATCCAAAGGCAGTTGGGAAATCATGCATTGGATTATATCTTCGTCTGGAGCTTGGGGTTTCCATTTCCTGTATAGCCGCACAGTCTCTAACAGAAAACCTTCCACATTTCCGGTGCCATCATAAGTCCTGTTAAGGACTTGCTTAGTCCTGGATATCTCGTCTAGTTGAGGAGCAAACAATGCGATTAGGCGCCATTTAAAGTGAGACCAAACTCTAGCGTCTCTTCTTGTTCTGCCTTCAACTTTCTACCACTTGGCTGGATTGCCGTTAAGTTGTGCGGCTGCTATATCCACCCATTTTTCTTGTGGTATTTCCTGGGTGATAAAATACTGTTCTATATCATCAAAGAAATCAATAAGATTATTCTTACCGTCATCTTTTGGTACGGGTGGTGGTGGAGCAGTTACAACCACAATTCGTTGGGAGAGGGACGAGAGATCTGGTCGAGGCGGGACGACGGGCGGACTTCTACGACTTCGTTCCGGAGTGTCCGGTCGGTAATCTCCGGTGGCCAGTGCGTTAAGCAGGCTTCGTTCCCATGCGGGTGGGTCTAGGGATTCTTCGTTCCGGGGTGGACAGACTATAGCTTCCGGCAGACGATACGTCAAGTATACGTTGTTCCTGGGCTGGTGGTTGTTGATCTCCGATAACTGGTATGCTTCTCGGAGGATCAGTGCTTTGGTCTTGTTCAAGCCTGTGTAGTCTGGCTGTCAAATTGCTTATCATAGCTACCATATTATCCCAAGTGGCAAGAGGAACAGTAATTGTATTTGCGGCCATCATACTATAAAGGTGATTAAGTTTAGTAAAATTGTAAAGTGACAATTACCACCAATGAACAAAAATACAACGTTAGTTGCAATTAGTGCTGTTTTATATTATTTCATAAACATTAGTTAAGCAGTATTTTGGATTTTAAAAAAATACAACCACCAACTGAACTTATTAAACCAATTCAAAACTTAACACTACCACAATTGGTAGTCCCTGTTTAGGCGCCAATTGCAAAGTCGCAAATTTGAACGAATGCAATACTAATAATTATAACTAAACCTAACGGTTCTCACGACTCTGCAAATTGCAGAGTTCGGCCTGAGCTCAGGTCTTAAGCTAAGTTCTAACTTAAATATAATTAACTACAAAACAATCTAACAATAACATAATTGTCAAATCGACGAAACAAAAACGGAAATCGGGACTTATAACTAAAAGTACCGATTAGGTGTTAGAACTAGAAAGAACACATAATTTTTATGTAATGTTTAAATTTTATCTTTATATTTGATTTATGATTTTTATTTTATATATTTAAAAGATATTTTTTTTTTAATATAGCATCAAGATGATCAATGGTTTTATGATTTCATCAAGATTTTTTGTGTTTATAAAATTATTTGGGAATCATATTTTAATATCAGGTCATCCATAAATAATGTTATTTTTTGCATGTGTGAAGAAAACAAAATTTATCTAGAACAGATCTTTTAATCATCATAATTAGTATCCCAGTAACTTACAATCGTCTTCCACTGTTCAACAAGTTTTTGAATCACAGACTTGAATCCATGGATTTCAATTCAAAAAATTCAGACAGGATTTATTGCACCTCCTTGACATTTTGAAGTTTTCTCCAGAAAGATAATGTTCAAGGCTGCAAAACAGATGGTAATCAGATGATGCAAGGTCAGAGGAATATACTGGATGGAAGAGGTGCTGAGGGGAGTTTGGATGGAAGTATTTCCCATCCAAACTCTTGCAGTTTGGCATAAATCATTCTGGCCATATATGATTTCACATTGTCCTGTTGAATAACCACACCTTTATAACTAAGAGTGCTGGATGTTTTCCCTGCAAGGCAGTACATAGATGCTCTATTTGCTGACAGTAGACCATCCTTGTAATAGTTTAGTTCAGTTCAGTGGCAGAAGTTCTTAATGGATTATGCTTTACATATCCCACTAAACAGATAAGGTTTTAACTGAATAAAACCTTTCATTATCCAAAGAAAATGTCCAGATTTAGCTACTACCGTGGTGCCTTGCAATTTGACATTCCGCGATTCGTCGGTTTCGCAATTCGACATTTGAGTTTTGCAGGATGGCGCATGCGCGTGCATGAAATTGTATGATGTCATTTGCTATTTATCAGTTCTTTTTGGGCTACTTTGGTGTTTGCCCATGTTGTTTGTGTTAATTTTCAATTCTACATTTTTCAGAAAGTAAAAAATTTGTAATTATTATTCTTTTTTTGAGTGAAATGTAAGGATGGGTTCAAAGAGAACTGACCAGAGGAATAATTCCAAAAAGAAGAACACTCGATTGAGCAAAGAAAAAAGTTGTAGATAAAGTGCAGAAATATAGAACAATTAAAATGTAACTCAAGTATGGCGTTTCTAGGACAACTGTGGTAACGTTTTGCAACAGAGAAGATTATGGGTGCTAGAGTGTCTGCTGGAAGACTTCATACCAACATCCAAGGGCTAATAAATTGTGTGTTGTGTATAAAATAGTGTTTTTTGTACTTTAGTGTGTTATATAATAATAAAACACATGTAATAAAGTAAATAATATAGTGTATCTCTCTCATCTCACTCATTAGGGGAGTGGGATGGGACCGATAATGAATTAATCTATTTTACATAGTCTTATATGGGAAATATTGTCTTGCAATTTGACAGTTTCTCAATTCGCATTAGTTTGGCGATGGATTACTGACAAATTACGAGGTACCACTGTATTGCAGGCACAATCTGTTTAGGAAGCCACTGCCTTTTGCACTTAATGTTGTGGTACAGAATCCATTTTTCATTTCTTATAGCCATTCTTTTTTCTTGAAATTTAAAAAAATTTTTAAGTTCAAAATATTTTGCCAAATAAATTATTTTGGATTTCTATAAATTAACTTTGAAGGTGTGAGTTAAATATTCAGCAAATCAAGTTTATCAAAAGCATCACCATTTTATAATATATATAATATATATGGCATTTTTTTATACATTAATGTGTAATAAAAATTATAACTGAAATATTCATAAGCAAACTAATTAGTTAATGATTGTTAACATTCAGAAAATAACAAATTATTATTGAAGATTAATTGAAAATGTTTGACAAAATTAAATTAAAACCATTTATTTTTATTATTGAAATTATAAATTTATTTCATATTTTATACAATTAATTTCTTTATTAACAATTTGTAAATAAATATGGTAGATAATTGAAACATTAATAAGGAACTGCTGAATCTTTTCATTCATTCTCCATTCCATTCTATGAAGTTTAATCCAAAATGAACATAACCAATTCTTAAAAACACTATTCAGATGTAAAATGTTTACAAAGAAATTCCATTTATTCATATGAATATTAAAATAATTAATTAAGCGAGTTTTTCAAAAAATAAGAATTTTTGAATTATAGGATATACATTTACTTAAAACTCCTATATAAAATATCATTATATTATTATTAAATATGTATAATAATCCATCTTATAACAATAGTAATTAATAATAATTTGTATAAAAATCAATATACAGTCAAACCTCAATAATATGCCTCCCATTAAGCCACCACCCTCATTGATTGCCAAGAAATTTGGCAGAATGGATATTTCTTATGTTAATGAAATAGTCAAATCCCAATAAGACATCATCCACTATCCTCCAGTAGAAACGTCTAAGCAAATATTCCTTTTGGTATTGTATTTTTCCTTGTTAATCCAACAAAGTAAGGTGACTTATTCCCGAAGTTCATCAGTATTATATAAGGTGGGCCAAAATAAACCAAACCTGACATGGGAGGAGATATTCGATGTTTGAAACTAATCACCAGTGTAGACACAAAAATGCAGCTGATGAAGGAGGCCAGGATATTCATCATAAAGCAATGTTACAAAATGTGTAGCATGTATAAAAATTAAAATAAAATAGCCTTACAGTTCATACTTTTATTACTTGGTTGGGTTCAGTTTATCTTGCCCCATCCTATATATACAATATTAAAAGCTCTCTGGATTCATTTGTAATCACTGTTAAGCATGTATCTCTAAGTCTGGTTCACAGCTATGTTAGGCTACAGAAAATTTAAAATTGTAAGAATAAGATCATTTCCATCGTTTATTGCATACTGAACAAATAAGGATAATGTACAGTAAGCTGTGTAAAATGTACTTAACAGAAAACTCAAAGTAGAAGATCAGAACAGCAGATGGACATGTTTTGTATATAGTACTGTACATATACTGTAAAGATATAGTTTTTTAGAAATGTTAAGTCTGGATGCTAAATATAAATGTACTGTATTTTATTAAATTTAATAAATTTGGAGTTCATTTTCATTTCTATACTAGAAGTGTTCTTGATAAACCACCAAAATCATCCCCAAATGGATAGTGGCATCTTATTGGGGTTTGACTGTGATAGAAAATTATTGTAAATACAGGATGTTCTATTGAAGTAGTGACAAACTCAGAGGAGCAATAATAGGCATCAAGAGAAACCAAAATTGCTATGGAACATGCTATCAAAAACCATGTTTAGTTAGTAAAAATTGTGAAAATATTGCAATGATGTCCATGGTTGTCAATCCGAACAACTCCTATAATAATTTATCATCATCCCCTTTCTGGCATTGTACTCTGCATTCACAAATTATGTTATAAACATGCTGTCAAATAAATGTTGTTTGTACTTATTATTGTACTTTTTGTCGTCCCTGCTTAATGTCAGATCCTGCATAAGTATTTTCACGATTTTCACCAACTAAATGTGGTTTGCAATAGCATGTTCCATGGCAATTTTGGTTCCTCTTGATGCCCACTATCACTCTGAGTTTGTTGTTGCTTTAAGAGAATACTGTGTATATTAATAAATCATTGCCTGTATCATTATATGATATATGCAATTATTTATTAAAGACTTAGGCCCTAAATATTTTTAAGATTTTTGAAAGTTGACTTTATCTTTCAAAATATACTTTATAATATTTAACTTGTGTCAATTGTAGGTATTTGTCAACTTTTGAGTCATTACATGGCACCTATCAGATGTCATGGAACAGTTTACATAAAGGAAATGAAATTTTAGGAAATTTTTATGTTTTTATATTCAAAAACAGTTTTCTATTAAAGAAAAGTATTCATATTTAATTTCATCTTTATTTTTATTTAGAATTAGGCATTTTCCTAGAAAAGTTCAAATATGTATCCAGATTTTAAGACCTTCTATACCAGGGGTTGGCAACCTTTTCAGACTTATGGGTCAAATTCAATTTTTTTTTTTTAATAATTGAACAAGCAAGCATTTAATTAAGAGAAAATAATAAGTGAAAAAATATTTATCATCAATTTTTATTATATCAATCTTAAAAAATACAGAAATATTTAAAATACGAGATTTGAAACAAACATGAAAATGAAACCAAATCAAAAATTATCACATAAAATAAAATAATATAGTTTATGCACCACAATATATTTGTCTCCTTAGAGATTTTGAAACAAACATGAAAATGAAACTGAATGAAAAATTATCACATAAAATAAAATAATATAGTTTATGCACCACAATATATTTGTCTCCTTGCTTAATAGGTTTTTCCTTGGCCAAATTATCTATATCCACTTTATAACCTAAGGTATGAGGTCATCTTTGTTATCCCCAATCCTGATGACTGGCACAAAGTTGATGGCAATATCACAAAGTATAAAATTATTTTTAATTTAATATTCATATTATAAAATGCATTACTCAAATAATTCAACATACAAGTAACATGCTATGTAAGTATGGCCAACCTTTTATGGTCCGCCAGTTACCGATCCCTGGTCTATACTATAGAATATAATAGACATTTATATCAAATAATATAGAATAAAATGGAATGTTAAAATGTGAAGACTAACTTTTACTAGACAATTCTAAAATTTGTGCATGTAAACATGCACACAATTATTTTATAACTATGTGTATGTATGTATATATATACAGGGTTATGCATGTAAATCCGGAAATAATTAATGCAGGAATTTGCGGTATTTCTGGTTGGACAGTAATTTGGCTATTCTTGCACGTGACACTCTAGTTACCTTGGTAGAGATTAGGCATTCACAAAATGGCTGCCTCGTCATCAGCACGTGCAGAGCACGATCGGAAAGTGGCTATACTCAAGTCTCTTCACGCCGGAAAGTTGCCGCGATGCCGCAGAAAATAATCGAGTGGTTTGGTTACAAGACGACGCAGGTTTATGACCTAGCGAAGAGGTTCAGGAAATCTGAGATGGAGGAAGTCATTCCTGACCAGGTCAAACATCGATCAAAAGCGGTCTGACTGTGCGCCGGAAAGTCGCCGCAATGCCGCGGAAAATAATCGAGTGGTTTGGTTACAAGACGACGCAGGTTTATGACATAGCGAAGAGGTCAGGAATGACTTCCTCCATCTCAGGAAGTCTGAGATGGAGGAAGTCATTCCTGACCAGGTCAAACATCGGTCAAAAGCAGTCTGACTGTAAGAGGAGTGACGAATTTGTCGGCTGATATCGCAGATTTTTTGCGCTTTACAGCAATCTCCCGGTCACCCAAGTTGTGGCCTCCCTCAAGCCTCGACAGCATCCCCTCGACTACTATGTGTGGGGATTGTCGAATCAAAGGTCAACGAAACCCACCACAACAGCAAAGACTCCCTGAAAGCTTCCATTGTCGAGATCATGACCTCGTTAGACCAAAGAGGTGAAGCATGTATGTCGAGTTTCCGGACTTGCCTGGAAAAGGGTGTAGCAGCAGATGGAGGCTACATAGAGTAACTGCAATTGTAAATAATGTAAATATGTTTTGCCTGGAAAAGGGTGTAGCAGCAGATGGCGGCTACATAGAGTAACTGCAATTGTAAATAATGTAAATATGTTTTTATCTAGTTTTCTTTATAATAAATTTATTTTTTCTTGCAATTTTGTTGTTTTTAATTATATCGCGATTTTTCCGGATTTACGTGCACGACCCTGTATAATGGATGTAAATTATTGTAATCACAAATATCATTCTTTTAAGTGACAATCAGATGTATAATGACACACAGAAATAAATGACATTTTAATCAGTTGTAATATGTGTGTAATAGAAATGATTATCTGACATTCTGATTTATTCTATATTACAACAGAATTCCCTTATTTTATTATAATTGTAACTAATCAAATTTTATCAGAAATGAAATAAATCCTATATAATACTATTATTTGTTAAATGCAGATTAAATTAAATTTTATAAAGACTTCATTCATTTTAAAATATTATATTGTTTATTATTATTTAGGAAAAAAATTATAAGAAATCAAATTTTTGATGTTGAAAGGTGAAACTTGCTTTAAACTGTAACAATGACAGGGCCATAAGTAAATATAAACTAATTTGAAAATTGCGTGGAAAACTCAATAAATATAGTTTTAAACAAAGCTGTATCAGGTATAGTGTTAGGCAGCAGCAGCAATTAGTATGTTATACAGGCTTAAGCACCAATGTGTTAATGTATATAAAATTTGTTTTGATTAAGAATTAGAAAGGAAAACTTTAAAAAAAATTGTTTTTCAGCAATATTTTTGAATTAAAAGAATATTATTTTCCATAAATCTTAAATATTTGTAAAATATATATTATATTTGAATGTAATATATCTCTATTTAAATTTGAATTGCACATATATAATAATCCCCAACTTATTAACAATGACAGGGCCATAAGTAAATATAAACTAATTTGAGAATTGCGTGGAAAACTCAATAAATATAGTTTTAAACAAAGCCGTATCAGGTATAGTGTTAGGCAGCAGCAGCAATTAGTATGTCATACAGGCTTAAGCACCAATGTGTTAATGTATATAAAATTTGTTTTGATTAAGAATTAGAAAGGAAAACTTTAAAAAAAATTATTTTTCAGCAATATTTTTGAATTAAAAGAATATTATTTTCCATAAATCTTAAATATTTGTAAAATATATATTATATTTGAATGTAATATATCTCTATTTAAATTTGAATTGCACATATATAATAATCCCCAACTTATTCAGTTAATTTGTCCCAAGAATTTCTGCATAAATTGAAAATTGTTTAAGTCCAACAATGATTAAATTTGATATATAGGAACAAGCTCATTAATAAATGGAATGGCTAAATGAAATTTATGAATATACTTTAAGCATAGATAGGAAAATTTAAGGCCATAAGTGATATTTTGCAAAAAAAGTAAATTGTTTAATGAATTTTTTATTTGTATTTTATGGAAATTCAACAAAAATTAAAACACATGAATCTATAAATCTAAAAAATGGAAATTGAAATCACATAAATAGGAGAGCTAATGAACTTTCTTCTTTAAAAAATTTTCATTTAGATTAACTGACAATGAAATGCAAAGAAAATTAATATTTTTTTTTTATTAAAGTAACTAACTTGCCAAAATAGGCCTTTGTTCAAACACTACTGCAATTATCGTACCCAACTTATTCAGTTAATTTATCCCAAGAATTTCTGCATAAATTGAAAATTGTTTAAGTCCAACAATGCTTAAATTTGATATATAGGAACAAGCTCATTAATAAATGGAATGGCTAAATGAAATTTATGAATATACTTTAAGCATAGATGGGAAAATTTAAGGCCATAAGTGATATTTTTAAAAAAAAGTAAATTGTTTAATGAATTTTTTTATTTGTATTTTATGGAAATTCAACAAAAATTAAAACACATGAATCTATAAATCTAAAAAATGGAAATTGAAATCACATAAATAGGAGAGCTAATGAACTTTCTTCTTTAAAAACTTTTCATTTAGATTAACTGACAATGAAATGCAAAGAAAATTAAAATTTTTTTTTTATTAAAAGTAACTAACTTGCCAAAATAGGCCTTTGTTCAAATACACTACTGCAATTATCTGCCACACTTCTAGTACAGTTACTGCTATTGCTTCATACAAGTCACACACTTATTGGTGTCATTCTCCATGAAAGACAATGTACCTGTATTTATAGATATTAAGCCTTTATTTTTTACTACATATGTTTTTCAAAATATATACACATAGCAGAACCTCAGTTTAACAGACTGTTATTTAACAGATTTTGGATTTAACAATAAAATATTTGATATAAGTTTTTATTTGAACCTCAACAAGCAACTGAAATTTTTTTGGTCATCATTTTTATTGATTGCAACAAAAACTTTTATCAAGAAAAAATAGTGAATTCAGTAAACTAAACTAAAAATTTTTCTTTAAATAATTGCATTTTATGAGTAGGAAAATTATTTTTTCTTAATATGCTGTATTGTATTTTTAGAACATTCTCTCTTTAATAAACTTTTGCTATTAATGGACATCACTCTCCCCACAAAAATCTTCACAAATATAATCAGTTTGTTAAATCAAGGTTCTATAATATTTGACTTTATGTGAAAAATTTTGGAATCTAAAATATTTTCTTAAATAATCGTTATAACTTAATATATAGCATAGTATTGTAATTTTATACAATAATATCACAACAGTAATCATAGCACTTTCGATAATGAACTGTTAACAGATATCAAAATGGCAGATATACACCATTTTATATATGTATGTTACAGTAAGTGATTAATCCGGTTATTATACATAATTACCAATGATTTCGGTAAAAGTGATAAATTTATTTCAGATATTGCGAATTAATCACATTTACCAGTGATTATGCATACTCGCCAATTCATAAAAGTAAATATGATATAAATTGCACTAAATTAATCAAATTTACCGAACATTATGCATAATCGCCAGTCTAGGATGGTAAATTTGATAAATAATTCATTCTCATTGAATAATGAAGTACAATAAGGCCCCACTTAACGCTGCTCCGTTTAATGTTGTTTCGATATAACGCGGTTTTTTCGAATTTTATTTATTTTTTATTCATTCACTTTGGTGCAGTTTTTCAATCTGTTATACTCACATAAAGATGAGGAAGTTAGCGTTCTGAAAATGAGAAGCAAAAATACTTGAAACAGATTTTCTCAAAAAAAGTTTAGCCACTATTCTGGAAATTATGGATCAGTCTATACAAAATGATCCAAATTTTGATAGAAGTTTCAAAGGCAAGATGAAGCATCATGGATGCCATGTCTTGTTATTGACAATTGTTTGCTAAATGAAAAAGGAAAAGACAAACAACATTAGATGAGTTCTTAACAAGAAAGCAAAAAGTTCACATGAGGAAGAATCTTCCTCATCACAAACAAATTATTTATTCGAATATTTTTTGATTTTCATGAATAATTTACAAATACAAATCAATATTAGTGATAAAAAATGCTTATAATTAATGTAATACAATAGTAATAATAAATGCTACAAAATTAAAATAAAATAAAAAATGATACGCATATTTTTTTATTCACTGTCCTGCTTCACCTATCCCGTTATTTAAATGTTAAGATAACCTCATTTAACACTGTTTCATTTAGTGCTTTGTTTTGTTGGAACATATCACCCACGTTAAACGGGGTCTTATTGTAGTTGGCTGCATTCATCTTCATTTATGTAATAAGTTCACTTTAAGTGATCAAAGAAAACAACATCTCACTCGGTTGAATAAGTAATTGCCAATGAAGTTGAGGAAATCCAGAATTGACATCCGGATAAAGACATCTATAAAACTTGAACAAAATAGGCCCAATATTTTTGATTATGACAAGAAATGAAAGATTATATGATTTATTGAGATTGGAATCACAAATCAAGATTTGTTAATAGTAATTGAAAATGAAAAAATTAGGAAATATGAATTAATGCCAAATGAACTGGGCATGATGTATAAGTGCCAAGTAAAGATAATTTGCTATGTTATGACTTAGAATCAGTATCAGTTGTATGGGTCCCGACACCCTGATACAGCTTTCTATTCGGGGCCAGAGAGGGACAAAGGAGTGGTCCACCGGGCACCAAGCTGAATGGAGAGCCAAGAGCATGGAATATCATTACTATTCATCAGATATTTGTATAAAAATTTGAGTATTATTTTCAGTTCTTAAAAATTATTTATTATTATTGGTATTCATACTTAATTTTTTTTTTAAATTTGGTGCTAAATACGACATACATATACAATATGTAGGTAGTTAATTAAATTCAAATCAAAAGGTGCAAATTTTGTTGAACATTTCATAAATGTTAAGCGCCGCAGAATATAAAATAAAATGTGTTGAAAATTAAACAGATGCATTTTTTGGAGGAGGAGAGGAGGCTAAAACTTGCTGCCAAACATACCAAAGATTCTGAGTATGCCACTACTCAGTGCCCTTATAATATTGAGAAAATGATAATTTTGACACTCTCCTTCCAAAGGTGTCCCGATGCTGTGCATAGTCTGCTTACTGGATTAAGCTGGCTCTGCTTGGGATAGAATTGCAACAACTTACCACAAAAATCATATCAGAGCTATCGATTTGCCCCTAAATGCAGAAGCGTACATCCAGATTTGTATCATCGAGAAGACTCTGGAAAGCATCTTTGAAATGAGATGCAAATTTGGCAAGGAGAGTGCAGAAGACACGTTGAAAATGTACTAAAATGAGTAAAGATAATTGAAGTTAAAGAAGAATGAATACTAAGAGGTGTTGTAAAAGTTAAACAGCAGTAACTCTATAATCACATTATTAATTAAAACAAAAATGGTGGAAAATTTCATGATATTTATCAAATTTATGAATTACATTTTGGAAATTAAGCAAAAATTGCTTTAAAAGTAACATATACAGTAATATCTATCAAACTTACCAAATTCATTTGGGAATTATACATAATCGCCAGCAAAAATTGTTTTAAAAGTAATATATACAGTAATATCTATCAAACTTACCAAATTCATTTGGGAATTATACATAATCGCCAGTAAAAGTGAGAAATTCTGGCATATTTATCAAATTTACCAACATTATTTGGGAATTATGTAAAATTGCTGGAAAAAGTGATAAATTTAGTGAAATTTATCAAACTTACCAAGATGATTGGTGATTATGCAAAATAACCGGCAATTATGCATAATCACCAATTAATCACTTTTACTGTAACATTGTAGAGCGTCGATTATCCGAATGTTGATTAACCGAAACGTCACTTATCCAAACATAATTTTCAATTATGATGCCACAACAGGTCTAAGCTTCTGTAATGAGCATTGATTGTATGCAGAAACAATCAACAATTAAACTACTGTATATATATCTAATTTATTATATTTAATATAATAATAATAACTAGAAATTACCCGCTCATATAAATCATATTAAATCATAATCATATAATATAGTTCCGCTCATATATGAGCGGAACTATAACTTGCGATTTAATTTAATAAAATTGTATATAACGACGAAATACACCTCTGAACTCATATATAGGGAATCCCAACATCATTGAGGGAATCATAACATGGCATTCATTATTACATTACAGTGCCATCTGAGGATTTTGTCTTTTTAGGTGAACTACAATTTCAATTTAATTTTTATTCTTTAATTTGTAAATTATTAATAACAACAAATAATTTTTACTGTCGCAGACATCCAAAAATTAGACCTTTCTAAAAAAAATCTACTTGGCTTTGGCAGACATCTGAAAATTAGACCTTTGTAACGATACCATACTTATAGAAATGCCATGTTTGACTATTAATATATATGATAATACAAATAATTAGAGAACAAATGAGGCAGAATAACTTATGTAAACAATAAAACATATGTATTTGAAATTTATTTTGTATTTTTTACATTGTGTTTTTTCTTATTTCTCTATCAGATCGATTATCCGAACTACCTTGGTTCTAATTAGTTCGGATAATTGATGCTCTACTGTACATATAATAAAATATGCTTTAATGCACAAATTTAGATATTTGAATAGTGGGTTTAAAAAATTTAATAATGTGTATCAAAATAAAATTAAGAAGAATATTTATTAAAATATGCTTTAATGGACATAAATTTAGATATTAGAATAGTGGGTTTAAAAAATTTAATAATGTGTATCAAAATAAAATTAAGAAGAATATTTATTTTATAAAATAGAAAATTCAAAGTTATATATCTTTCAATTAAGCATCCACTTAGCACTCTTATGCAGTTTTGGGTTAAACAACTAACTTTATTCAAAAGTTCTGAAACTCCGCACTAATGTTTTCGGTGCTGTATCGCACAATCTTCAGGTACACACTTTTACAATTGTTAATCTAAATAACAAACTGTAACATAACTATATTTAGATATAAGTATATATATGTGTAAGAGTGCTAAGTGGATGCTTAATTGAAAGATGTTAAAGGGTTTAGCAGTTTTTTGAATCTTATTAGAATAACAAAGTTATATAAATATGTTTTTTCACTACATTGCACACGCACACATGTACACACCATGCATGCAGAAGACACATACACACGCTCAAACACAATACACATTTCTTGAATTAAATATTCAGAAAGATAATTGAACTTTAGCATTATTATATTTTTCACTACATTGCACACACACAAATGTACACACCATGCATGCAGAAGACACATACACACGCTCACACACAATTCACATTTCTTGAATTAAATATTCAGAAAGATAATTGAACTTTAGCATTATTATATTTTTAAATAAATTTGAATAATTTATTTAATTTTTGAAATATAAATAATATAAAAATAGAAAAGTAATATCATGTTTTGTTACAAACAATAATATTTTGTCTTCAGTAAAGCTAGTAATAGTGATTTTTAAACTGATAAAAATATCATTATAACATCAAAATTATTGATTCTTATACAAGTTTAATGAAAAGACTAGAAAATCAATTTATAGTTTTACTATAAAAGCTTCTTTAAATCATTACTTTGAAATTTAAGATTCATACTGAATTTTAGATTGCAAGATCCTTTATATACATTTTTGTCTAAAATTGAATGCTTTTTAATAATTTACTTCTATATTAAATAAAATTACTTTATCATGCAATTCTCTAGATATGTCCAAATGTCTTTGACAGCAAACAATAGCTTCATCATATTTCTCCATTACTTTCAATGTATTTCCTAAATTCCCACTTGCTTTTGCTTCTCCTAATTCATCACCTATAGCTCTATAAAATCAAAATAATTTTGTTTTTATAAGAATTTTAGTTAAAATAAATAAACAAAAGTATAAATAAGAAATAAAATAACAAATTAAATAATTTACCTTGCAACTGTGAGATCACATTTATGATATTCCATTGCCTTTGCATAATCTCCAAGGTAGAAATATGCATTTCCCAACTGACTATAGATAGCACTAAGAGTTCTTAAATCATCTGTTCCTATACGAATTGCTGCCTCAAAAAATGCAACACCGCTGCGGAAATCACCCCCTTTGCAAAGTCTTTCACCTTCTAATGCAAGTTCTAGACATGTATTTGGATCCATTTCAGCCTGAGAAATTTGTTTAAATAAAATAAACTTTTAATTTTTTAAATAAAGCTTTTAAATTGGAAAAAAAACTGATTTAGTCATTTCCATTCTAAAATTTTCAAAATAAAATTTAAAAGTAAAATAAAAAAAGTTCATATAAAACTATTCACTTCATATGAATAATTTTAGACAAACAGAAAACAAATGAAGATTAGCTTTAGATTATTTTAATCTAAAATTATTCATCTATACTGAATAATTTTATATAAATAAAATAATCAAAATTGTTTCTTGTATTCTTTGAATTGTTATCAATTATGACTTGCTGAAGATTCAGTAACTAATTATTATGGATTTTTTAAAATCTTAAAATTATGTAAACATGAATATATACTGATATCTCTTTTAAAGAGCTTCATTTAACAGATTTTCATTTATTAGTTATAAAAAAAAAATAGTCATTTAATAAATATTATATTAGTACATAATAGAGTATTAAGAAAGCAAAAATTATTATTAACACATACACAAATATAAGAAGATAATATCTTATAGAATTAATTGTAACTGATAAATATGCTGAATGAGCTAGAGAACATCAGTTCAAAATATGTACATATTGCACTAAAAATGTTTGCTTGAAGATTAATGCTTATTTTTCACATGATATTGAAAACATTTATATTTTTAATCAATTGCAACATTTTTAAATTACATTTACAGAACTTCCTAATAAATTTATCATTCTGTTATTTAATATCACATTTCTGGAATTCCAGTTGCAATGATTCTTAACATTGTTAAATTTTCATTTAGCAGACATACTTCAAAACATATCCTGCCCATAAAAGCTATTGTAATCTTCTATAAAAATATATTTATAATTTTTAATGAAAAATATAAAATTTATAAAATTTAAAATATAAACAATACACAGAAAAATGATTTGTTAAACAATAAAAACCTTACTTTCAATAAAAATGACAATTAATGTATACTATATGTTATTTTCAATACATATAGTATACAATGATTTCTATATAATACTATATATTATTTTATCATTGTATCAGTTTACAAACTATTAATAATTTGTAAACTTTTCAATATCAATACAGCAAAAAAAAAAATATGTTTAAATATAGAGAGATTAATACTAAGGTTTAATCACAAAAGTGACATACTATCTACTTTGTGATTATAAGAAACAAAATAGTCCAACACTATGCATAAAAACTATTACAATTAAAAAAAATGTTTTCAATCACTATCAATTGGTCTACTTCATCAACAGATTGTATTTAGCCACAATAAAAAGGTACTGGATAAAGTCCTGGACTACTAAATTCTAAATCTATTAATAAGAATTGTAATAAGTAGTTTTGAATTTAGATGTTGGTTTTATTGGTAATTTGATTATTTTTCCATTGTTGAATTTCAGTAAAAATAGGTATAAAAACTTTTCTGAACTGAAATTTTTCTAATTTCCTAGTGTTATACTCATTTAATTTATTATTATTAACTGTTCTATTAAGAATTTCTCTTGTCTTGTTACCAATTGAAACTTGAAAGTTTTAACATCCACATTTTAGTGGCAATTTATCTATTTTAATGATCACGCCTGTGATCAACTGTATATTACAGCATTAATTATGGTTTTGAAGATAAGTATGAATGATTTAGAATTAGAAATTGGAAAATGTAAGATCAACATTTCTTATTTTCAAAGCATATCTGAGGAAGATATTAGTAGCTAGGAAATTAGAAAAATTGCATAAAAAATTTGAATACAGTGTAACCTGTCCCAAAGATCACCTATGTTCTGAGACCACCTGTGCTTAAGACCAGAACTCAGAACCGCCCTTTAAAATTCTGTACATCAAATCCTATAACCTGAGATCACCTGTATAAACGGGATCAAGACCACTATTTTAAAGAAACCATCAGCTTTCCATAGCACCTTATTAATGACTTTATATTTCATGATACAGAAAGTTAAGCATTTTGAAGTTCATTTTTCAATTTTGTGATTCTTTCAGTTGAAGAAATCACAAAATTAAAAAGGATTAAAATATGAGGAATTTTGTATAATGGCTAAAAACACAATAGTAGAGATTAAAAAAAATGTTTAAAAATGTCTATAACACAGCAGTTTTTCCTCAAACAAAAACTTAAAAATACCTGGGTTATGTGTAGTTTATTAAAGTTCTCTAATTTTATTAGAGCAAAATCTTGTTATATAAATATGATATTATGCAAATATTTCTGCAGTTTTCTAGACATATTGTAGAAATATCAGATTATATGGGGGCTGACCATTTATTTTACTAAAAAACTTTCAATTTGCTATTTCTTTACTTAAAAAGAAAAGAAACATTCATGATAATCATTTTTTGAATATTCTTATTTACTATAGTAACAGTTTTTAAATAATCTAAGCCAGCCAAATTAACCTCTAGTGCAGGGGTGTCAAACTGGCAGCCCGCGGGCCGCATGTGGCCCTCGATGCGATTTTTTGTGGCCCCCAACGCTCTCAACTAAAATGAAAATGAGAACAATATTTTATGAATAACAGGAAGTAACTCACTTCGTAGCTATGTCATAAACTATCATACACTAATTTGATTTTAATGAAATGTAATTGCACGAGATTTTTCAATTGGCCTTATCGAAGGTATATGTAAGATGATAGTGATTTTTCAGATCGTTGACACAAACTAAGTGCTTTTCTACAAAAACTACATGGGTTTGTGTGAAATTTCTTTCCAAAAAACAAAAAGCCACAAATGAGAACCTTTTTTTTGGATAGGCAAATACAATAACTCAAGTTCAAAACAATCCTTCTTTGAAGGAGTGTATAAAGGATGTGCTAACGGGCTTGTTAAAGATTTATTTGTTCTGTTATTAACTTATTTAAAAAATGTAAATAGTTATGGATATTTGAATTTTTAAAATTTTAATGGAAGCTTTTGTTTTTGTACAGAAAATGTGACTTTTAACGCTTAATAGAAAATTAAAGATTGATAGCAAGGAACTAAATTAAAAACACGTATAATTAAAAGCAATTTTATAGTAATTATATATTTTTATAATATTTTCATTTGATTACACAAATATTTTTAATTATCTCCTCTATATTTCTGAATTCTTATTCTAAAATTTGTAAGATTGTTGCGGGCCATATCATATTTAAAAAAAATTTTAAATATGATGTGGCAGGCGACAATCTTACAGGCTCATTAAATGGCCCTTAATTAAAATGAGTTTGACAGCCTGCTCTAGTGTAATATTTTTGAACTAAATTGTAATTTAATAATTGATTCTTTTAATTTAGTCAAAAATAAAATTTAATTAATAGATGGTGCTACTTTAGCCTTAATAAATAGAAATCTAATCATAGAAATAAGAAAATTTCATAGAAAATTGATCACTGTCTACTAGATAATCATGACTGCTAATATTGGCTTATAGTATGAAGAATCCAGGTTCAATTCCAGAGCCCCTAAATCAGATTTTTTTCTAATTGAATTTGGTTTTGTGCTTAAAAACTCCATTCATTACATTACAACCAAATGCATCGTGGGGTTTGCTGGATAAGTTGACTGAATATGCTTTCTGTTTCAAACCTATCAATCCAGAATTGAATTCATTTTTCCATTTAAAATGAATAAATCAGTATTCTAAGAAGCATAAACAGGATAGATGATTATATTGGCACTAATTATCTTCCTTTCTTTAACAAGGCATGGTTTAATCATCATTTTGAAATATTCACTCATTATAAATTTCTCATAAAGCAAAGTGCACAAATCAAATTTTCACTACCAATTATATTTGCTCATAAAATTGGATCTTCTAAACTGATGATGATTTGAATTTGAAATTTTCTTAATATAAATTATACTTAATTCATAGTATGTGTAATCTGGATTTTCAGTTTTTCCTGTGATATAAAGTATTTGGACTGATTCTTTTTCTTAAAAATACAAAATTTTCCCAAAATTTACAATAGTGTATTGTAAAATTGAAATTTCCACATTTCATGACACATTGGCAACTTGATTTTAACATATTTATTTTGTTTTATATGGTGTTCATAATGAACTTGTATGCATATATTTCAGAATACATAAAAAGCAAATCTGATGGTGCAGCAACCTTGGTATCAAGTCATTTTTGCCATTACTGTAAATTTCTCTCTCACTCTTTATATATTTAGATTTACTTTTATACTCGTTTACTGGATGGATTAACTGCTTTGTATCAATATTTCAAATTTGTGATTTCAAATATAGTAACTTTATTTTGACTTAATGCTTTTGAACTTTGTGTGTGTGTGTTTTTTGCTTGGACTAAACTGTTAATTCATATATAAATTACTTCATATAAATCTCTTAATACTCAATTTCTGATTATCTGTTTTATCGATTATTATTATTATTATTATTAAACTGTCATTTTTGAAATAGCTTAAATTATATAGTTAACAACCTTAAAAATTTGATTTATTTAATTGTTTAAAAGACCTGACTATCTGTTTCGATTTTAATCATCATCATAAAAAAATCAAAGTAATAGTGTGTTTTGGATAAACTGCTTTTCCCTTAATTTATATTATTCCTTATTTTGCACTATTTTCATTCCCCTCCTAGAAAATGTAATAGATTACACTATATTAATAATTTTTATTGATTTATTATACATTTTATTTTTAAAAGCAATATTTTCATACAAAAATATTTAATATAATAATTATGTAATAATAATAATAATAATAATATATACATTTTTAGGACATTTTAAATGAGTGTTATCTGTATTTTTAATATTTACTATGGTTGTGGGAAGAAGCCGGAATGAATTAATCAATTTTCAATTAAATCCTATGGGGAATCGCACCTTGGATAACAATGGTAATCCTGGAACGGATTACCGTCATTAACCAAGGTACCACTGTGATAATCCTGGAACGGATTACCATCTTTAACCAAGGTACCACTGTATATCAATTCAACTATGATTTTACTAATACAGTAAAACCTGTCAAGTTGGACACCTCTATGTTGAACGACTTTTCCTGGAATCAGACAAAAGCCTATATTTTACTATATGTCCAAACCCCTGTATTCTGGGACACCTCTCTATCTTGTATCTTGAACAACTGTTTCTAATAAGATGGACACATGGACATCACTTTTTACTGCTCTTAAAGGCTTAAACTTAAGCAGCATGGAAAATTTCTTAAAGATGGAGATAGGAATTATTACTGAAGTTGCAATGAGGCATGGATATTCGAAGGGTTTAGTAGGTAAAACTTTTAGAGAACTAATGATAAAGAGAGAAAGTGCAAGTAACAGCCGACAGGAAGAACAAAGCCGAGGCCACACTGATAATAACCTGTTCTTAAAAGAGGAATTTGAGTTGATCACAGATGCTCTAGGAAGATTTGAAACAGTGCAAAAAGTGCTTAAGCTCAATAGAAAGAAACCAGCATGATATCAAATTTGCTGAAGAATGTGAAAGATAAATACAATAGGCAAGAGCAATCAGGTATATACAAGGTGCCTCTGGTAAATGAAGAATAGACAAACGAAAGAAGTGTACATAGGTGCCACAGGGAGGAACCTGAAAAATAGATTGAAAGAACACAAAGCCGATATAAGGAAAGTCTCCAGACTACAGCATTGGCTAGAAGAGCCTACAAGTACAATATTAAAATAGAGTGGGATAGAGTGAAAGTAGTAAAAAAGATAAACAATATAAAAGAGTTAGCAATAGCAGAAGAAATTAAAATCTTAGAAGGAAGCAGAGAAGAGGAAGTAATTAACGAAAGACAATTTATAGATCTCCCAGTGCCATGGAAGTATGCTTTGAGACATGAGGCAAGCGGGAGTACAAATAACTGAAATAAAAGTGGGAATGATTAATAATATTAACTTTTGAAGAGTTATTTACCCCCTTATTGTATATTGGCCAATAAGAAAAGTAGTGTATTTATATAGCTTAGGGTTGAGTGTATCTTAATGTAAAATAACAATGTTTAAACCTTGTAATTAATTATATGTAGTAAGATTTTAAATTTTGTTTTTTGAATTTTTGTTCGATTTCTAACGATTATGTTCTAAGTTCGAGAACGAAAACTGTTACTTAAATGTAGGATCTGAAGAGGGTGAGTTAACGCCAAAAACATTACTCAATAAAAGTTTGTTGAACTATACAAACTATACAATCGTATTTGGTCTGCTCATTGGTGCTAATAAGATTACTTCTTAAGATGGACACTTTTTGATTATTGATTGAAATAAAAATCTTAAATTTTATTTAGGTTTAAAAGATTAACCAAAGGAATTTGTGAAAGAGAAATTTATAACATTGATTAGTCATGCCTTGAGATGGTTGCTGATGACATAAATCCATGGTTTATTGTATTGTATTGTATGATCAAATATTGTAAATACAAAACACTGAGCATTGAGAAAAATCAAACCAAAACTAGCCAAATTATAGCCATTATGAAATATTAATGTTATAAAAACTGAATCTTATTGTACCTTTAATTAAATGATCCAACCGAAAACACTCTCCATTTTTTAGATCTTTAACCATTAAATCAGCAAATCTGTCAACATGTCCTGATGCTCTAGAAATAATAATGTTTTTATAATCATCAATCTTTTAAAATTTAATATCCAGATAATTTTATCAATGGCTGAGAATTAGAAAACAATAATGATGTCTTAATATTTTCGTAAAGACTGAATGAAAATTTCTGTTCTTTGTGTTCTTTTAAAATTTATTAAAATTTTTTAATAATTTTGTCAAAACATTTAGCATTTAGTAATTAAATATAAAAATAGCTTTTACCATTACTTTATTAATATATTAAAATAAGAAATTTTCTGAATATTAAATCAGAATTCAGATAATATTTGCAATTTAAAAAATAATTTTTGTAACTTCAACAAAAAGTTAATCTATGAGAAACTTGATCCTCGTAATTAAGTCCAAATTTTCATAAGTCTGATATTTACCAAATTTTGTCATTCAGAAATCATGCAAATATAATATAATATCGTATTTGAAAAACAATTTCAACAAAACTGAGAAATTAAGAATCCTTTTTAACGAATTTTAAGTAAATTGATAATGAGTAAAACTTTTCCATAGATAAAAGAGGTTAGGTTAGATTATTTTAGATAAAAATTACCAAATCAAGAATACTTTGGGCAATGAACAGTTTGGAACCTATCACAAGTACTAACACACATAATAGAATCAAGTGGAAGATAGAGAGATGGATCAATAGGCCAGCACAATCCCTCCTGAAAAGTGGAGATGTGAGATCAAGATTTTATATCTGTGATATATCCGTGATATATGATTTCTTTTCATGCAGCTATCTAGCCAATAACAAGCAAAGAGACTTTAGTTAAATTTTCAAATTAAAAAGATTAATTTTTAATATGAAAATACTATCTGAATTTTGATTTGATATTTAGAAAATTTAGCTCAAAAAAAATTATAAATAAAAGATAAAGGCTAAATACATTTTTCTAGGTCACCATGCATATTGTATGTGTGTATGCATGAGTGTGCATATATGAATGTAACTATATAAAATTTCATATACTATATTTCATATTATATAGTAACAAAAATAAAGGATATGTAATCAGTAAGTTATTTAATCCTAAAACTGATAGAGTATAAGTATAATTCATAAAATTTCAAAATATTTCTTTGCTGAATTTAAAATAAAGTTCACAAAGTTAAATTTATATATGTTGAGAGTTTCATAATTTGATTTAATTTTTTTTTTAATATTATAGTTATGAATGCTATAACAATATTTATGGTTATAGTATTCAATAATTAATTAATTAATTTATTGTATTAAATGACATTAAATGTCAATTTCATTGAGAAATTCATAAACAGGACTGGCCTGAGAAAAAACAGAATCTAGTGTAAAGCTGTTGTGTGAAAAATAATAATAAAAAAACAGTTTGAAACAAGAGTTGGGTCATGCAAGATCGCCCTGTTCATAGAATAGATATTTATATCTATTCTATGAATAGAGCTGGATGGAGTAAATTTTGAATTTACTCTATCCGGCTCTCCATTAACAGTTATTTTGAATTTATTCAAAAAAACTGATAATGAGTAATTAATTTTATGATGTCTTTTTATTATTATTAAATTCTCAAGTATAATGGAGCAATGAAAGATTATCAATCATTTTTATATGAAAAATTAAAATATGGTTTTAAATTTATCAAATTAAATATTACATATTATTTGAATTAAGAAATATGCTAGTAAAATGAGATATATATTTTAATTTCTATTCT
Organism: Olivierus martensii; assembly: GCA_000484575.1. Lineage (NCBI taxonomy): Eukaryota > Metazoa > Arthropoda > Arachnida > Scorpiones > Buthidae > Olivierus > Olivierus martensii. Next base: position 115,669 of record AYEL01085676.1, read on the forward strand.
ATGACAAAACTTTTGAAGTATTAATATACCTAATAAGATAAATAAGTTGAAAATGCTCTTAAAACTTTAACCCTTTGCGCTCCTGAAAAATATTTTTTTTAACGGTCTACCGCTCGAGCGAGAAAACTTTGACCTAGGAGAGGAACTGACAAGGGGAGGACATAGCTGACCCCCCACCGATTTTGATCCGCTTGCATATGGTGAAAATGCATTCAATCTATTGATGAAATATTGGACAAGGCAGAAGAGAGAAATCAAAATGTCCAACACGAGAGTAGTGATGATGATGAGCAATCTTTCAGTAATTCTTCACCAACTTTCACAGAAGCCATGCACGCTTTGGAAACATTGACAAAATTTGCTTTTTTCGCTCCAGGAGGAGATGAAATGTTGGATCAAGTCCAACATGTGGAGCATGTTATGATGAAGATACGAGCGAAAACTAGAAAAAAGGCAAACAAAAGTAACAGAATTTTTCCTTGCAAGAGAATCAAATTAACAAGATATGTATACAGTATATACATACTTACTACATATGGTAGTCTATATAAGTCACATAGTGTTGCAAAGTCGCCAATTAGAACGAATATCAAATAATACTATTTCTAATTAATCCTAATGGCTAACGACTCTGCAAATTCCAGAGTTCTGCCTGAGCTCAGGTCTTAAACTGATTATAAATGTAAATATAGTTAACTATAAACAATCTAACACTAACTAACGTCAACCAGCAAAACAAAACCGGAACTTATAACTAGAAATAACGAATAAAGTGTTACATGGAAAACAACAAAAAAACAATGTTAGAAACTTATACTAATAATTGAAAAACTTCTCAAACTAGTTAAATAACAAAAAAATATAAATTTATTAGACTCAGAAGCACTTACAAAAGTGTTAATAAATGCTTTATTGAAACTATAATAAAGCAACAAGTAATTAGCCAACAAAACTTGTTTAATCCAATTCAACTATCAAAACAACTGTTCACAAGAAAGAAACCTTAAATACTACTTAAAGTCTACTACCTCTACTACCGATACAAACTTCAAATAATCATCGATCCTTACAAGAAACTCAAATGTCATTTTCGCCAATTTTACGTCAAGACAACACTTCAATCGGCTTTTTGGTTGCGTCAATCTTTTATACCAGATGACTTACAATCCCGCACTTCACCCATTTGCATACTTATACGTTACAAGTTTTGAAGTTATTAGCTTACAGAGTAATTCATTCATGTCATCCTCTTTATAATTAATTTATCTACCGAACAATACTTCGACACGGATCATTCTTACATTCACATATCGGACCAGTGGCAAAATTAATTAGATAAGATGACATCATTAACCGGGAAAGCTCTTCCGGGAGACGGATTCCAATTCCATATCACGTGATTGCTAACGACGGAGATGGAGAATGTGGGAAGTAAGTTAACTTTTAAACTAAAATATAAATTAAATATAAGAAAATAACGCTAAATAATAGAGTGCATAACAAAATAAAAATAGGACAGGTCAAAGTTAACTTCTTACAGTGTACTTAAGTACAATGCACTGTATTCCGATCTTCAGTTCAATAAATGTTTTATAAAATGTAGTTACTATACACAGTAATTTTATTTTATTTCGAATATATTTGCCAGTTTTGAATATCACAATACGTGCGCTGAAGGCTTGCACATTTTCTACTTTTTTGATTGTAAATTTCACTAGTAACTATCACATTGAGTGCTAGTAGCTCTCACTCTTCACATTGCAAAATTTTGCAGGTCCGTGTTACCTATATATGTACGTCTTTTTATTTTGCCATTTCCCGATTTAATGTTTTCCTAAATCTAACGTTTTTTTCGCCGTCCCCTTGGAAAACATTAGATCGAAGTTTTACTGTATTTCAATAATTCATAAGCTAAATGAAATGGAGTTTAAAGTAAATGATGAATGGATCAGAACTTTGTTATTAGCAGGTCTGCCTGATGAGTACAGATCTATGATAATGGGTTTAGAGAGATCAGGAACGAAAATTACAGGTGACTCAATAAAAGTAAAAATTATTATAGAATGTTAAACTAAATGAAGTTACAACTCCTGATAATGAGGCTGCTCTTTACACTACAGAAAAGAATTTTACAAAGGAAAGAAAATTAATGAATCATCAAAATGTTATTATATGCAATAAATCTAATGATATTGCAAAGTTTTGTGGATTCTGATTAAAAAATGTATTGTGAGCAAACAGTTAGAAGACAAGAAATATGATTCTAAAGTCTGAAAAATTAAGAGAGCCTTTCTGTCACATTTTTCACTTGAAGATGATAAAGCCAAAGAAAGTCAACCTGGTACTTAAATTCCTGAACATCCTTTCACATAACCAAAGATGTGAAATGTTTAAGTAATACAATAACGTTTCAGCTCGTTAAGCAGGATAAAATTAGCTCCAATAACTGTTTTTATAACATTAGATTTATTGAGAATAAAGTACTTTATTCTCAATAAATCTAATGTTATCTTGAAAATTAAACAAAATTTTAAAATTATAAAAATTAAAAAAATCCATTTTGTAAATTATAAATTTAATTAATACAATAAAATAACTGAATGTTTATTATTTTTATTAATTCTAAAAGAAAACTATCAAATGTAGTTGGAAACCTTTCTTATTTTTAATTTCCTGAATTTTGAAAAAACAACTTAAAACTGTATTATGGCTTCATTAAGTTTTTCTTTTATCTTTTTTCTTTAACAATTATTACTGTTTGATTTTATTTAATGATTTTATCTTATTTATTTATTTTAAATTTCACTATTTGAACAAATAAATTACAATGTAATCTTTGAATGAAAAAAATGTCTTCAATATTTCTTATATATAAATTTTTTCTCCTTTGAGTTCTTCCAAATTGTACAAATCTTAAAACTTTTAATCAAGAATGTAATTCCTTTACTCTTGAATAATATAATTATTATTCGTCAAATAAACAAATATCCTCTCACTTTAGTTATTAATAATTAAATTTGATTTAATCTAAATATCTCATGAAAAGCAAATTTATTAATTGTATTAATATTTAAAATTTTTATACTGAATAACACAGGAGAAAATGAAGTGCTGAGAAATTTTGAAGAGAGGGAAATTAGGAAAGTTAAGGAAACTATAATATAATAAGATATGCATCTATCAACAGCTTTCTAATCTTATATAAATTAACTGTTCATTTATTTCTGTAAAAATTATGTAGATGGGTTTAGAGGTAAATCTCCTTAGATGTTGTTTCGCAAAATGGTTGTTGTGTTGTGCTTTCTCCTGAGACTCCATATAATAATAAGGTAAATTATGAATGCAAATCTATCTGTCTTGTTAGATTAGTGTTCCAATGATTTTCATGTTATTAGATATAGAAATAAATATCAGACCGAAACGAATAGACAAAATTCTATATTGGAATTATGATAATTTAATAATTATTCATTAATTTCATTTTTTAATGGAACCATTAACTAGCCTTCAAGTGTGATCATAAATTATTGAGTGCATATAATGAGGACGTTAAAAAATATTATAAATATTTTAATTTTTTTTTAATTCGAATTTTTGTAATATTATAAGCATTTATTAGATTATTTATTTATTTTTATTATTTAAACTAAAAATCAAAATTTACGCTTTGAATATTTCATCAGTTATATTGTTGAATGGGTAGCTACGACGTATCAACAATATAGAGAAAGCAATATTTTACGTTCATTCTTCACTTCTTTATGAAGAAAAATGAATACTTGTCTAAAAACAAATTCAAAATGAAAATCTGAAACAATTTATAGAATTTCTCAATTTAAATTTCTTCTGTTCAACTCTCTAGAGTTTGCTATTTCACAATTGTAAAACCCGCCAATAGAAAATAAGATTATTCTGAGTGAATCAAAAATTTAAAAAATAGATTGCTATTGGTAATAAAAGAATATAAGTTCAATATATAGCTAGAAAATAATTATTAATTAAGCTATTATCCTAAAACTATCATTTGGTTCAGAGAATAAGTTGTAAGTACTTAACGGAGAATTAAACGGACTACATTAAACGAAAAAAAAAATTTATAAATTAATTTATATAAACTTGCGAAACATATTAAACATCAAAACATATTTAATCCAATAATTAAATATCGGTGAATTACGTGAAAAACGGGCGGATTGGACGATAATTGGATAAAATTAAGAAAAGATAAATAGTTTGAAAGCTTTTTCGGAGGAATAAAATATGGATTAATTGAATTTAAAAATAACAACATTCTTTATTACTAACAACTAACTGTACTTTGTTAATATAGAATGTAATTTGTTCAATTAACAAATAGAATTCAGTAGCCTAGCAACGAGGAATAACCTTATATAATGTAACGAAAGCTTTGTTCGGCTAAGCTTTTTAGGGGCTAAATTTAGAACCTAATGCATAATTATTATCGTATATTGTCTTCTTTATCATTGATTCATAAGGTGAACGATTTGTTAAGGTTTGATGAAATTTTATCAGTCAAAATTTTGATTCATAAATTTACTGATCTTGACATAACCAGGACGGAAGTTGTCGGTTGTAGGCCTAACTAATATGAAAACCGAGTTTGCTTGTGTTAGAAACTAGATTATATTTTATTATTATTTTTATTTATTAGACAATGATTCATTGTAACTTTTTTAGATCACGATAAAAGTTAAGTTTTGATGAAAAATTTTATATTAAAAATTTAATCTGCAGTAATACCTGTGCTGATGTTGATATACAAGGTTTTTATTAATTACAAATTTAGATTAAAATGTTTACTTGAGAATGCGATTTCGTTAATTTTTATTAAAATAAAAAAGGGAAGGCAACAAAACAAAGCAATTGTAAACAAGTTCATCGATTCCAAGTCATACCTAGTTAGAAGTTGATTGCAAAAGTTTCCATTACTCTACGTTTATATCAGATACTGTAATTATAGTTTAGAAAGTGCTTCGTTAATCAAAACTAATGCTTTCAAATTTCCGTTTTCTTAAGTATCCTAGATAATCATTATTAATTGAATTTCATTACATCTTGAGATCTTAATACTTTTCGATTTTAAAATGTATAAATTTGAATTCTGTTTTGATTAAATCATATATGCAGTACTTAAATCCGTGCATGAATTTAACCATCTTACCGAAAATAATTCTTAGTTTTTGCTCAAGATGGCGCTGATATCAAAATAATTAAATGAGGAAATGATAGGATATCATATACTTGATGTCAAAAACGACTCAAAAACTTTATCCATTTTTTATAGACTACTCCAATGTATCCATAATTATAAGTGAACATCAATTGCTATTAGTTTGGAACAATTTTTTAACTCATTTTCCGTAATTGGATTACAAAAAAGAACAATTAGTGACAATGTGCATGTGAATTTTACTCTCTCGAACATCGTCCATTCTATTCTCATAAACCACATCGCAATTAAACTAAACTTATTTTTTTTCAATATAAATAAATCGGAAAATAAGATCAATTATCATCGATAGTTTTTATGCAGTACACTTAGGAATTAATTTGCTTTCTAAATTCATATATTGCAGATGCATATTAGGTGATACGATTAGGCTATAAAGAAATTAATCTTTTTTTTTTTTTAAACAATTTTCATTCACTTGGTACAGTACTTACAAAAATGTATTTGATTGTATTGTTTATAGAAAGAAATGTAAAGGTAATAAATATCAAGTATTGTTTGTGAAATTTTTAAAGCAAAAATAAAAACAGTGAACACATTCATTCCCACCTTATTACTGAAGTCTGAAGATGCGATTCTTTAGGAATCTATAAACGGATGATTACGGAAATGATAACATGCATAATTTTTGTCTTAAATCTTTACAATTTAATAAAACATATAATTTTTTATAAATTAAAAATTTATTTAAACTCTATTTCCTCTTCCTATTGGATTCTAAAAATTCATTTCTGGCATTAAAAAGATCAATAAATAATAAATATTTAAGATTTTAGTAACTATAAAAAATTTTTAAAATATACTGTAATAACTTCTTGCTGCTATATATATAAATCATACGTAGGTCTACTGTTTTAATGACGATACTCTGAAAATGTTTCAAAAATAGCTTTAAAAAGAATATGTATAATTTCAGCTTCTCGATATATGAAATCATAGATGAAATAGAGGAAAGAAAATTGCTATTTTGACAGTCATTGACTTTTTTCTTTTAAAGGTATCTATATATAGAATTTGCTTTTATGCTTTCAAAGAAAATGATAAAATACTGAAGCTGTTCACTCAAATTTAATAAAGATAAAACTATTTACTTTTTTTAAAACCATTTACGAATTTTTCACTAAGACAAATTTTGAGAAAATGCCGAAGACATTTGTTCTTTTAAATATATGATCATATTATTACATTTTAATCTGAACTGAAAAAATATTAGCAGAATTAATAACAGATAAATCAAATAAAAAATTAAATAATGCATATAATATATAGTATAAAGCGTAAATAAATTAATAAGTATATGCTTATAAAAGATATTAATATATAATTATTTTAAAATACTTAAGAGAAAGAATCTAGAAAAGTTTGCTTTTAAGATAGCCTACTTACTCAAAAGAAAAAAAATAGACTCACAGACGATTTAACAGAGAAACAATAGATCTAGTGCTAGAGATTTTTATGATATTGGATTTGAAAGAAGTGGGTCAGGATGAAATATGCAGCATGGTCAAAATGTTTGTCTAATCGATACCGAAATCAGTAAGAGGTTACCTATCAAACAGGTAAATAGATGCAGATATATTCAATAAATTAGACTTATAATTTAAATATAAGTTATAATATATAATTAATGATACAGTAATTAAATAAATTTATAATATATATATATGTATATATAATTATATAAACATCAGCATCAGTAGGAAACGTAATGAAATGCGTTACGTTATGTTATCATATTATAAGTTTGTTCAAACTTGTAAACTATTTAATTTTAGTGCTAATTTTAAACATCATTTTGTTTTATTTATTTCAAATTAAATAAGACATAATTCTTGATTAAATTATAATTATCGTCTAAACTAATTAAATAATCGATAAGTCTTCCATCAGATATTCTTTAAAGTTAACATTTCCACAGATTAAACATCCGTAGTAAAATTCTGCACTAATCGATTTAAAGTGATTTGTTCTGTAATAAATTGCCAAAGTATATTTTTAACAAAAAAAAAAAAAAAATTAAAATAAGTTTAAAATTATTTATTTATTTTTTAATGATTTTTTAAAACTTATCTTTTTTAAGATATAATGATAAAACATTTTATCATCATCAGTATTTAAAAATTGCTGCAAATTTTTTTATGGAATGAATTTTCTTAAATACAAAACTTATCCTTGTACAATATATAAATTTTAAAATAAAAAAATTATATAAGTGGATTCAGAAATCAAGACTGACCTCTGAAAATGAGAGTGAGGTAAATTAATTCTAGATCAGGAATATTTTCACTGGTAGCCTTGGGCTACAAGCAGCCCTTAGTCCATTTATTTGCAGCCCTCAGTCAAGTTCTATAAATATTTAAAATATTTAGCATAAATGATAATTAATTGCTTTAAAGACCATATTTATATAATTTATTATTTTTTCATTTTTTATGAAAAAAATTCATGATATATGGGCCTATTTATTCATTTTCTTGAATACCAGTAATTTATTGAAAATTTATTAGAAATCTTAAAAACACTTTTTAAATTCTTTCTTTATTCAATATATAATCCATTTAGAAATTTTAATCAAGAAAGAAATTTTTTTTTTGATATGTCATCATGAAAATTAATGTTTAAAAATGATTTTTATCATATCAGATGCCAAATTAAATATAGCTATTATCTGTTATAAAATTATTTATATGAGAGCAAAAAATATAACATGAAAACTTACATGTTTTCTAAAAATTCCTAAATATTCTAAAAAAATTTAGAAAAATTTATTCTAGATTTTTCTAATATAGTTTCAAAGATGAATCAAAAGTCAATTTCAAGCTACTGTTAGTAAATATATTAGACATATGTCTTCTAGCAATAGAAAACTTATTAGGAATATATTTTTTACAGCTATAGCAACCAATATCTTTGATTGGATTAATATAATTTTGTTTCAAAGTATAATTCATTTAAATGGCAAAATAAATAGTGTATATTAATCTTTGCAATCTTTAATTAATAATAGATTACTTACCCTATTATTTCTCTTAGACATTGAGATTTCTAAGAGAAATATGATTCTTGCAATATTAAAAATCAGATATTATTTGATACAAACAATATGGTAGATAGATAGATAGAAAAAGGGAGGAGCCTACACAGCCAAGCACTGCAACCAACAATGGTCTATTGTGCACTCCCAATCAGATCATCCCAAAGAAGAAGTCCATCTTTAAAACAAACAACAGTAATTTCCTCAATGGGACAGTAGCAAAATCCTCTGGAACAAGAAAATACATCCCCAAAAGATCACGCCTAAGCCACGAAAGGGCCACACATTCACACAAAATGTGAAGAGGAATTTCCTCCTCATCCTGACATCTTCTACAAATAGGGCTATCAACAAGCCCAATCAAATGAAGATGTCTTCTAAGATGACACTGTAAGAAGCCCTGTAACAATCCTAACTTCATGTTTATTCAGTGAAAGCAACTCTTTAGTTCGCTGAGCAGAGCAACCCAAAATGAGAGCCTTTACCTATCTAAGTCCAGAGATAGACCTCCAGGAAATGAGATGCTGGGCCACCAACCAGTCTTTGACAACCCGCCCAAAAGCATTTGATCCAATGCCCAGGGGAGGCTCAGGTTTAAAAAAGGGGTGAGAACCCTTCCCTTGGCAAGCCTATCAGCAACCTTATTGCCCCCAATCCCCTTCTGCCCCTGCACCCAAACAAGCTGCACCCTGTTCTTGATGGCTAGTTGCTCAATGAGAAGACGACATTCCCAAACAAGCTTCAAAACAAAGCGGGAACTATCAAGTGCTTTAAGAGCAGCCTGACTATCAGATAGGATAAAGATATGCTTACCAGCATAATCCCAATCAAGATTAATTCTAACACATGCAGAAATAGCAAAAATTTCTGCCTGACCTATCTAAGTCCAGAGATAGACCTCCAGGAAATGAGATGCTGGGCCACCAACCAGTCTTTGACAACCCGCCCAAAAGCATTTGATCCAATGCCCAGGGGAGGCTCAGGTTTAAAAAAGGGGTGAGAACCCTTCCCTTGGCAAGCCTATCAGCAACCTTATTGCCCCCAATCCCCTTCTGCCCCTGCACCCAAACAAGCTGCACCCTGTTCTTGATGGCTAGTTGCTCAATGAGAAGACGACATTCCCAAACAAGCTTCAAAACAAAGCGGGAACTATCAAGTGCTTTAAGAGCAGCCTGACTATCAGATAGGATAAATGCTGAGCCGCCAACCAGTCCCTGACAGGGTTGATGATGGTGGTACGAATGTTCAAGGTGTTCTTGATTTCTTTGTTCCTGATTTTATCCTGCCATTTAATTTTTGGTAGGCGGCGATAGCAATGCATCTCGAATGCTAATAGTTTCATCTTATAGTTCTCTTTCAATGTCCACATTTCGGCCGTGTAAAGCAGAACACTGAAGACACAAACTGAAAGAATCCGCAGCTTCGTTGGGACGGTAATCTTGCTGGACTTCCATATGTGGTTCAGCCACGCCAGGGCTCTGGTGGCTTTGGCGATTCTGTTTTTAATCTCCACTGAGCAGTTGTTATCCCACACGATGATGTTCCGTAAACCAAACCATCCTTGATACTGGACCCAAATCCTCCTCCCCAGCTCTCCAAATTCAGAAAAACAACAGTGAAGGGCCGGAAGAAGTTAAATCTAGGTACCATGTAATCCTTTACCATCCCAATAATGTTACAGTGTGACCTGTTCCACTCAAAAGATAAATGCTCCACCTTGTGAGTCCAAGAAATCCCTCTCCCAGAAGAATGAAGCCTATAATAGTCCTCCTGGGCACTCGCGTCAACAAACAAATGCAAAGGAGGAATGCTCAAGAGGACCTAAAGAGCAGTAGTAGGAGCAGTCTTCATAGCCCCAGTAATGCTCAAACAGGCCAACTTTTGAATCTTTCCAAGTTCAGTCCTGCAAGTCTTAAGTAAAACCCTTCGCGATGTTGCGTACTCCGAAGACCATCATTTTGGTCTTGCTGGTGTTGATTCAGAGCTTGCTTTTTTCAGGAGATGTTTGCAGGGCATTTGCTTGGTCCTGGAGTGCTTGCAGATCTTCATTCATGAGATTCTTCCATATGTGGTTCAGCCACGCCAGGGCTCTGGTGGCTTTGGCAATTCTGTTTTTAATCTCCACTGAGCAGTTGTTATCCCACACGATGATGCTTCCGAGATACTCAAACTGTTCTGTATTTTCGACTGGCTGGTTGTTGATCTTGATTTGTTGTTCGATGTTGCGTACTCCGAAGACCATCATTTTGGTCTTGCTGGTGTTGATTCAGAGCTTGCTTTTTTCAGGAGATGTTTGCAGGGCATTTGCTTGGTCCTGGAGTGCTTGCAGATCTTCATTCATGAGATTGATGTCATCAGCGAATTGGAGGTTGCTGTGATGCTGCCCTGAATGGTGACTCCAAGGTTGAGTTTGGTGACGCTGTCCATTGTGCGTTCCAGAAACAATATGGTATATATTGTAAATAAAAAATTAACTATGTTGATCTTATAAAAAAAAAAATTATATATTCATATTAAATCAGTATCTTTGCTAAAACATCTTGAAATCTATTCTCATTCTAATTATATTACTAAAATTTTTAATAAAATTCACTATTAAGCAATCTTATATCTGAAATATTGAAAACAGTATTTAACAAATAGGACCGGAGATAATGGGTCTCCTTGGCAGCTGCCGATCAGTATCTTGAACCAAGTCCCAATGTCGTTTCCAGTCTTGACAGCAAGCCTGGAGTTCTCATAGATGTTTTATATCAAATTAACCATTTTCCTGTTAACTCCAAAGGAAGCAAGAACTGCCCAGATCCGTTGTTGGTTTATGCTTTCCGCTTTGCTTTTTCGGCAAGTAGTCAGACCAATAGGATTTGTTGCACAGTACTGCTGTCTTTACGGAAGCCTGCTTGTTCTTCAGCCAGGTATGGTTCCAGCTGGTGTTGTAGTCTATGCAGTAGGATGATCAAGAAGACTTTCTCCAAGTGGCTGATTAATGAAATAGTTCTGTAGTTTTCGCATCTAGCCAAGTTTCCTTTTTTGGAATGGGTATTAGGATGGTTTTTCCCCAATTTGTTGGTATTTTTTCTTTGAGCCAGATCTTTTGACAGAGTTCGTGAAGGCTTGCTGTTAGTTTGGGTCCTCCAGCTTTGATTATTTCTGCTGTTATTTCGTCGAATCTGGGACTCTTTCGTTGCTTCAGTGTTCTGATCGCTGCTTCAACTTCGGAATGGAGGATGTGTGGACAAGGGTATTCATCGGCTGGTGGTGTTATTTCCTCCAGTTCCATGTCAGTTGCTTGTGATTGGTTGTCATTGGACTGTTGTAAAGTGTGCTGCAGTACTTAGTCCACCGTTTAGTAATTGCCATTTTTGTTTGTAGGATTTTGCCGGCATCATTTTTGAGGATGTTCAGCTTCAGAGTGAATGGCTTCCTGAACATTTTGATCAGCTTGTAGGCTTGGTGGGTTTTGCCTGTTTTGAGGCCGTTTTCGGCAGCTTCACATTGTTCATTGAGCCAATTTTCCTTATCCTACTTGGTCAGTTTTTTCACTTGGATACAGTGGGCTTTGTAAATGTTGTTATTTTCTTCAGAGATGTGGCTTTTGAGCTTCCATTTTCATTTTTCATTTGCCACTTTCAGGATGTTTTCTGTGATCCATGGTTTTCTCAGTTTCTCCGTGACCGCCAAAAATGACTTGATGGCTGTTTTGATTGCGGATTCCAAGATGGAAGCATGTTTGTCTAAGATTGTCGTTAGAGTAATTTTTTTCACCTGTTCATTTAAGCTCTTTTCATATGCCTGTTTGATCGGCGGTTGTCTGATATCATTGGTATTGCATTTGCGGAAGTCCATTGTACCTTAGCTCATTGCTGATTGTTTCTTTAGTCTAATCTTTATGTTGCATAGTACCAGTGAATGGTCCAACTGAATATCTGCACTTTGAAAAGTTCTGCAGTTCTGGACTGATGTTTTCCACTTACTCTGCACCAAAATTAGATCGATCATGTTGTGGTGTATGCGGTCTGGAGATGTCCAGGTCCATTTCCTGCAGGGCTTTTGCCGAAATCTCAAGTTACAGATGTAGAAGTTGTGTTCTGTTGCGTATTCCAGGAGTCGTTCTCCTCTTTCATTCCTGTCTCCGTATCCTTCCTTACCCATTGCTGATTCCCATCAGTGTTGTTTGAATCAATTTTTGCATTCCAGTCGCCAGTGATAATCGTAAAGTCTTTTTTTGGTGTTTCGTGCAGTGTGTTTTCGATTTCTCTATAGAAGCTCTCAATGTCCTCGTCTGATGCGTTGGTTGTTGGTGCATAGACGTGGATTATTGAGATATTAAACGGTGCAGCTCTGAATCTCGCTGAGATGATTCTTAAACTGATAGGATTATAGCTGATTAGACATTTCTGCACTTTTTTGCTTAGGAGGAACCCGACACCTTTAAAATGGTGTTTCTCTTCTCCAGACCAGATGAAGTCTCCAGTGGACAGTTTGTCTTTGCCGGTCCATCTGACTTCCGACACGCCTAATACATCGAAGGTGAAGTTTTTCATTTCATGTCATAACAGTTCGAGTTTCCCTGGGGCCCATAAAGTCTGGACATTCCATGTTTCAATGGTGAACATGACTTTTGCAACTGAATTTTTCAGTTGTTTCTACATAGCTTGATGTTTTCTTTGTTCCAGTAGCTAATTTTTCGACTCTGCCCTGTTCCCTGACAGAGGACGCGGGCCTTGTTCACCCGGGCAATGCCCAAGCCAGTATGTTGATACAGTATGATTCCACCCAAATGAGTACCCAAATACTGTATCAACAGAAAATGTTGATACAGTATGATTGGATTTTAGTAAAAACTTTGTTGTTTGCTATAAAATCAGAAAAATCAAAATGGTGGCCAAAAAGTCAAATTAACGCACTCTCTGGTTTTATCAGCATATTATGTAAATAACTTCAATTACTAGTTTTTGCCTAAGACAGCAATTCATCTATATAAATGCTCATCTGCTTCTCTGTTAATAATAATGAAAAATAAAAATTCTTTAATATTTATATGACACAGGGTTGCAGAGTCAGATGGCAAATGATATGACTTTGGCTCTGACTCCACTTTTTAAAAAAAATCCGACTCTGATTCGACTCTTTAAAATTTGTAAGGTCCGATTCTGACTCCCGACTCCAGGCAGTTTAAAAATCTGACTCTAATCCTGACTTGACATCCAATTCTGCAACCAGAGTTGCAGAATCGGATGGCAAATGATCCAACTCAGACTCCATCTTTTAAAAAAGACCTGACTCCGACTCCCTAAAATTTGTAAGGTCCAACTCCGGGCAGTTTAAATTCTGATTCCACCCAAAAACCTTCGATTCCCCCAACTCCTGACTCCAACTTCGCAACCCTGGACATAAATAATTTCATCATTATTATAATTTGCTTGATTTTAAAAGCCATATTTTCATTTCTTCAGATAGATATATCATTATTTCATCAAAAACTATTGATTTTTGTTTGCATTGCATTACTGAGAATGAAATGCCTGAATTCAATATTATTATCTATGAAAAATTGATTCTTGGTTTATAAGTTCTTCCTTTAATAGCTCATTCCAGGAATGAATTAATTCAAAATCAGGAACTACTTGTATATATTTTTCAAAGTGACATATATAAATTAATATTTAAAATTTTATCTCTGTAATTTATTTAAATAAGGAGCCAAATCAAATAAATTAAATTTTTTAAATTAGTAAATTATAACTTATTTTCTTTATATGATTAAATAATATACCACAACAAAAACCACCAGAAGTATTTTAATACATTTATAATATTGTTAATTCAAGATTTATTGGTAGTTAGTTTAAATTAATGAGTTCATATATATCTTGGAAAGATGACTCTGAATATGACTCAACCATTCTAAGAAGAGAAGTTAAAGTTATTCAGGAATCAATTTTTATATTTTTTCACTTAAAAAAGATCCACAAATTAATTCAAATACAATATTTTTAAAATATATTTTGTACTTTTTAGAATATTTTAAATCATTGAAGAATTAATTTTTCTGATTATATTTTTTATAGTTAATATGATTTATAATACTTGGAATATCATATATTTCTTAACTGAAAAAAAATAACAAGAAATTATACTTTAGTTTTAATGTAATAATTTATTTATATTAATATCTAATTAATAAAATTGAAAAAATTCATTTGATATACATTTAAATTTGTATTTTAGTTACTACTCAATAATCACTATACATCACATGCATTTTACAGATTTAATTAAAAAAAACTAAATTCCTCTGGTAAAGCATGATGATATTTTTAATAAAATTTAATATATGAAATTTTGATATAAATTAGTTTTATAAGATATATATATATTACACAAAGCATTTTCAGCTCTAAAGAATCATCTTTAGCTTCAAAATGTACAGTGCTTGAATTTATTTAAGAAATGATAAGGATAAGGTAGACAGTATTCTAAAAGAAAATCAAAATACAATAGTTACACAACTTATGCAGTTTCAGAGATACACAGATGCATTGGTCCTTTTATTTTTGTTGAATTTCCACAAAATGTGAACAAAAAAATTCATTAAACAATTTATTTTGCAGAAATATCACCTATGGCCTTAAATTTTCTTATCTATATTTAAAGTATGTTCATAAATTTCATCTGGCCCTTCTGTTTGCTAATGCACTCAATCGTGTAGAGATAGTCCTTGATTTATGATCACTCATACTTATGAGAATGATATAATCAGTTAATTCTGTGATTGGTCAATGCAATTCAATGGATTCAAGTCCCTGATCCAATGGTGTAATATATGGAAAGCATTCCTTTTGTGTCTGGTTCTTGTAATTTTATGTTTGTTATGTTTATTAAGATAATAATATATAATATCCTAGTAAACATTAGTAATGATAAATCCATAAATTTTGAGCATTTATGACATATGAATGTTTTGACTTACAACAGCAGAGTTTGAAACTGAACCTTGTCTTATGTCAAGAAACTGCATGTATATGGAATTTTAGCATTGTTGCACTTGCACAGTTTTCAATTTACATGGAAATTTTTTGGACAAATTAAACATGTAAATCAGTGACCTACTGCACTCTAATACATAGAAACAAAGTACTGTATATACAGAAACTTCTATCATACTATATCATTCAGGATACTTCATTAAATCAATTGCTATTAAATAAATGATTTATTATAATTTCTCAATAATATATTAAAATAACTTTATTAAAATAAAATATTAGGCTCGAATAATGAACTTGTTGGATTATATTAGAAACAAATATTTTGAAAAATTTACAAAATTATAATTTTAAATGAATATAGCTATATAAAAATGGTTAAATTAATAATGAAAGAATAAATTTAATATTTGATTTTTTAATTAACAAATACCATAAATTTATTGTTTGAAAGATAAATCTATTTTTGGTGATATGCCTTAATTTTTTCTCATAATGTAAAGTTACTATCATATAAAATTATAATATGATTTTATAAAAGTTATTCTATAAATATTTTGAAAAATATTTAAAATTTTAGAATATGAACAAAGTTTAATAATTTATGTGAAATTTAAATTATATAATGTTTCCAATTAAAAATAATCTAAATTTAGAATTAAAGACAATGCAAAAATAAAATTTTTGTTAAAAAAAGAAAAATTCAGATATTTATTGATTACACTGATACTAAAAAAAAAAATTCCATAAATTATATCATACAAATTAGATAATCAGTAAGCAAATTTTTATTGTATATTAGTGCCAGCGATTAGTTTTTTCAGTATATTCTATAGAATATAGATGCTAGATTCCAGAACAAGAAAAAAAGAATATTTTATCCGTACTTTCAAATATTTAATTTTATATATGACACGATACAAGTTGTATATTAGTGCCAGCGATTAGTTTTTTCAGTATATTCTATAGAGTATAGATGCTAGATTCCAGAACAAAAAAAAAGAATATTTTATCCGTACTTTCAAATATTTAATTTTATATATGACACGATACAATTTTACTAAATTTTTTAAATTTTGAATCATTCATTCAATTATCCAATAACTAAAGATTATTTCTAATAATGATATTTTATTATTAATAATTAAAAATAGTATACTTTAAATTGTTTATTCTTTCACTAATTAAAAATGGAAGCTAAAAATTGAATTATGATCACATTTTTTTGGTGAATTATGATAATTATTATTTATTCTTATTCAGTTTAAGTATGTCTTTTGTCTAAAATATTCTCATATTTGTATTGAACAGAATATCAATATGAATTGTCATGTCTTTTCACATAATACCACATATCAAACTGTGATGCAGGTGGGTGTTTCTTTTCTTCAATGAGTTATTTTTAGTTATCAGACTATTTTCTTTTAAAGAATCAAAAGCTTTTATTCATCTAAAATTTTTAGATCTAACATGTAATCCATAAATAGAAGTTTCTACAGCAGAAACACAAACAAAAATATTTCATATAAGTTCACTGACAAATGATATCTATTTTGTTAATTCCTAGTTTAATATTCCAATATATGAATTTTCAATATAACTAAAGTATTTATTAAACATGAGAGATAAAAAAAATTTATGCATTTAAAAAAGACAAAATAGGATCTAAAAGGAAATTAATAATTTGAATCATTCAAGGTAAAATTATTAATACTATCATTTATATATATACAATAGTTTTATCATATTTTCTGTCCATTATATACAAGATTAATTTATCATCAAACTGAAATGTTTTGTCACTACATTAAAAAACATTTCAATTAAAAGCCTTATGATTTTTGTTACATGAAAATATAGGCCAATAATTTTTTATCATCATTTATTTTATTTACTTCTTACTAATTGATACTATTTTTTTGAACTCATTCTTTATCCATAACTTTATATACTACTATTATTTCATTAAAATAATAAATGATATTTGCTGCAGTGCTATATTATCTTCAAATATGCTTAAAGAACATTTTGAATCTTAATTTGATATAGCAGAAATTATAATATGTATAAACATCTCTATTTCCAGAATATAAAAGGCTATTGGATCATTGCAAATTTTTCATTAAGCATCAAATGCTGCTAGTTTTATTCATAAAAATACTCCAAACTCTATTAACTTTCATATACTATGCGATTATGAAAATATCATATTTAATGATTGTATTTTTTTTCCTGTATTCAATCTACGTAGGATATGATTAATATACAGTATTATCAAGCATATCTTACATGGGCATTTAATATATATTTATTGATAATATAATAAATTGTTTTCATCTAAATGCCAATCTAATAACAAAAAATTGTTTTATATAACTAATATTCTTAATTGGAATTTGCAACTTCATATCTAACTATTAATTTTTATAACAGTTTTTATTTGCTATATATAAAATCTGAAGTTTTCAACAGGATCATATATAATTGATTTTATACATAGTCTGTTTCTATATGCAGAATATGTCATGTTTAGAAACAGAATTTCCTGCACAAAATTTCTTTTAATACATGGATACATTCACAACAGAAAATTTTGAAAGTAATTAAGTACTTTTAACTTCTAATTTGATAAATTAATTCTTTTTTATAATAATTTTAATTCTATAATCTTCAATTATAATAATATCTTTGAAAATTTTAATATTTTTTCATGATGATGAACAGAAACAAATTTAATTGATTACAAAGATTTTTTACTTTTTAAATTGCATAAAACTTTATCATAAAAATGCTTAACTGAAATTATCAATGCTAAATACAAAAAAACTCCAGTTTAAAGGACTAATAGGGGATAAGAGATGTCCATTAACAGCAAAAGTCCATTAAACTAAGTGTTTTAAAAATACAGTATAGTAAATTGCATCTTTTGCTAATTTTTATATTTATATAATTGTTAAACTAGTGAAAGATGTGACTTAAGAATGAAAACATGACTATGATGATATGATAAAGGAATATTGAAAGTACAGTTAATATCATAGAAATCAAGAATATTCTTACTAATTATTAAATTAATCTATTGTATTGCATTAGTAAATTATGAATTCTGGATAGTTTAAGTGTAAAATAGATAACTGAAGAAGGATGAATGACCTGAAATTGTTTTTTTTTTTAAGATCAAGGATAATTAAAATTTTTCCTGCTTGGAGAATGTATAGATGTTAATAATTTGAAGATCTAAAGTAGAAAGACATAATTTTAAAAGAAATATGGATATTACAATTATATTTTCTTACTTATAAACTGCAATTATCTAAATTAATGTGTGCAAATTGTTAACTCTTGACAATCTATTAAGCTTAAATTTCATAGAATAACATTATGTTCCGCTTGTATAACAAACTGCTGCATGTGCTAGGGCTAAATTTCATAGGATAACATCGACATTCCTTCTATATAATGAAATGTTGTTTATAATATTACTATCATCCATTGTTCTCAGTGGGAATTTCAAATGTTTATTGAAAACCAAATAAAATCTTAATTCAAATATTTTGTCCTTTAAATCTGAAATCTATTAAAGTTAAGTTAATTAAACAGAGGGTCTACTGCATATGGAAAAGACAATTCAAGAGCTTCCCAATTTAAAATCTGCATTCATGGAAGTGCTATGTAAGTTTCTATATAATTATTATACTATAATTAAGGACATTATATGTTGTATATAGAATAACGTGACCAGACGTCCCACTTTTGGGGGGACAGTCCCGATTTTTAACAATTTGTCCCGCGTCCCGCGGCGTTTTAAAAAAGTCCCGAGCTTTTGGGGGGACAGTTCCGATTTTTAACAATTTGTCCCGCGTCCCGCAGCGTTTTAAAAAAGTCCCGATTTTTGGAAAGAATGCATGACAAGCTAGGGAACGGTGGGAAAACGGAAAGGGAATATACGGTTTTGGGCGTCCATGTGGATATTTACCCAGGATATGAGTTTTATATTATTTTTGTTAATTTTATAATGTTAAACTTTAATAATAACATATGCATGACAAGCTAGGGAATGGTGGGAAAACGGGAAGGGAATATACGGTTTTGGGCGTCCATGTGGCTATTTAGCCAGGATATGAGTTTTATATTATTTTTGTTAATTTTATAATGTTAAACTTTAATAATAACAAATAATTGTCGAGAACTGATTATCGAGAACTGCTTATCAAAGTTCGCATTGTTGATCAGTTGTTAGAATTCGACCACCATTGTTTGGACTTAATGTACAATGGCATTTTTTGGCATTGGCAATGACGAAAACATTTTGTAACTGTCTCTCAGATGATTTTTCTTGCTCCATATATACCAAATTTTTAATCAAGAACCCCCGGTAAATGGTGTCCCACTTTACCAATGTTAAAATCTGGTCACCTTAATATAGAACTATCTAAAAGACTAGATAAGTAATAACTTATAATACAGTGTTTATCAACAATTTACATCATATTACAATAGCTATTATGACATACAATAACTTAATCATTGAGTATTAATTATTGATAGTAAATATTATTGAGAATAACATTAACTGTATACCAAATTATAAATATGATTTTTAAAATGTTTTGCATGCTAAAAATTTTTATATAAAGTTGAATTTACAATGCATTTCAGATTTGCATAATTTGATAAGCTTCTATATGCATCATATCAATGCAGAAATACAAAAGCCAAAACATTTTTTGAAATTATTTTATATGCATTCTTATTAACTTTTAAATCTTATTTTTTCATCTTCCATGAAATAATCCAAATATCAATATAAAATAAAAAATTTAATTAAATAATTTTCTATAATCTGTAATATAACAAAATTAGCATTTATATATTTGATTCAACTATGGAAAATTCTAAAATGGTGAAATCATAGATATAATTTTAAATTGAAGGTCCTAAAATCACAATATATTTTCATGTATTATTTTGTGTATAGAAATCACATATTACAAAAAATAATAAATAATCAATACTTTTTGCATTTTATTAAACTAATAAATTATCTAGCATTATTTAAAAATTATTTATTTATTAAAATTAATAAAAACAATCATCTAATTTATTAATTAAATTCTTACAAAATGAATAGAAAATGGAAATAATAGGGCACTATGCTATTTCTATTATATATCTTACAAAAGGATCATTTTCTTCTTGAATTATAATTTTATATATGTAATTGATATTACAACTTTCAAAAATTATCCGACAAAATTAGAAGAGGAAAAACAATCACTTTTATCTATTATTGTGTGCTTCTTATAAAATCTAAGAAAAACGAAAATTAAATTTTGACAGAAAAATTAAAATAAAATAATTCCATTTAAGTAAAGAAATATCAAACTGCTTTAAAAAAAGAACAAAATTCATAGAAAATAACAAATACTTTTAGACAAATAGCCTATCATTTAGGTTACAAATCATAAAGTACAACGTAAAAGATCATTCTATGTACATCATTAAGACAGATCATTCCTTTGTAATTCTTTATGGTTTGTAATCTAATGATGGGATAGTATTCTAAATTATTTGTAATTTTCAATAAATTTGTTTCTGTTTTAAGCAGTTTGCAACATTTTTCTTAATATGTCAGAAAAAATATTCTACTTGTGTGTATATATATTTTTCTACTTGCATAATCTAACTTTGGAGGTGTTAAAACTTTTAAGTTATTTCATAATCATCATCAGCATACAATAACCAATAAAATAATAAACTATCAATATTACATGGAAATAACATTTTCCAATAAGGATAAGAGCGATATCTTCTTTGTACAATTCAATTTCCAGTTCAATTTATTGGAAAACAAATCATTCAGTAATAGTAACAACCATACAAAACTGATAATGTATTAATTGTTACTTATCTAAAATGAAAAATTTGCAGTCTACACTTGATAAACTGAAAAATGTTTTACATTTAAACTGGAACAAAAGTGTTGAATAAAATATAATAAAAAAAGCCAACAATTTCTTAAAATTAAAATGATGACAGAAGAAAATAATGCAGATTAATAATAATTAACTATTTTTCATTAATCAGCAAAACCATTAATGTTCTTTACGGTTTTTAATGCTTGTCTCTATTGAATAGAATCGGAGTTGAAAAGACTTACTCTACCCCTGAAAAAGGACAGTGTAGCACAACAATTTAAGTTCTTGTTTTAGTCTATTGCTAGTATTTTGAAATTAGTGAAAAATCCAACATCATAAAATTATATTCAATACAATTTCTTTTTCATTTTTTTTAAAACAATTTTAGAATTTTTCATAAAATATAAATCACATATTTTTCAAAATTAAAGAGAAATTACAGGTATTCTTGATTTACAACTAAATTCTACTTACAACAGCAATGTCATTGATAACTTCTGGTATTGGTCAATGCAACTGACTTGAGTTCAATTCCCTGAGCTAATGATCTGATATTTGGAAAACATGCCTTTTTATGTCTAATTCTTGTAGCTTTTGTATTCTTTATGTTTATTAAAGGACATATATAATATCTTAGTAAACATTAATAATGAGAAACCCATTAATTTTGGACATTTCAAACTTCTGACAACAGGTTTCAAAATTTTTAAATCAAACTACATCATAAATTGAAGACTATTTAAACTAAATCAATTAATATTTAATTCTGAAAATATATATATATAAATGCTACTTTAAATTACTCCATGAAGCATAACTTAACATATTCTGTTTTTAATTTAAACATAAAATATTTTATTTTTTGTATTATTTTGGAAATATTAATTTGAAACATCTTTTATCCATTAGATCAATTTCAGAAAAACACATTTAATATTTTATATTACACCTGTAAAATAATTTATACCCTTTATTAAAGATAAATTAAAAAGAACAATAATAAAATAAAGATAATAAAGATAAATTAAAAATCTGTTTTTCAATTTAATTGGTTTTTCCTATAAATGTGTTTAAAAATGGCTGAAAGTAAATATTCACACAGTACATATTTTCAATTCATTCTGAATCAATAGTAATACCTAATTTACTAAATAAAAAAATTATGAAAGTTTTTAGGTACTGAATATAAAATTTTAAAAGACCAAACTTTTATATGTATTTAGTACATAGCAGGATCTATATTGTATAAAGCTTTTCATTTATGTATAAGAGTGTAACATTCTTTTCATTTATATTAGAGAAAAAACTGAAACAAAATCATAAAAATAATATATGAAAATGACTAAGCAAACTCTTTTTGTATAGAAGAAGAAGTCTTAAGCACTAAGCAGAAATAAAACCTTTATTTCACAAAGGAACGTTTTCGACCATTCACAACTGGTCTACATCAGCTACCAGTTATGAATAGTCAAAAACATTCCTTTGTAAAATAAAGGTTTTATTTCTGCTTAGTGCTTAAGATTTCTTCTTTAATCTGATTAGTTGAAGAATATATACATCTTTTTGTATGTTTGTGATTGAAATATTATTAAAAATCATTTCATATAATAATGCATGCTTAGTACTTGCTCATTCATGAAATAAAATTTGATATCACTCAAGAAAAAAAAATCCTTTGCATAAATATATTTACATTTCATTAAAAACAAACTTTTTATTTAAATATTTCAAATGTCTTTTACAGGTATCCCTCAGTTTACAAATTTGTGATTAACAAATTTTTAATTTAACAAACAAATGAAAAAGTGGAATAGATTTTTTAAAAAATTTTTTTAATTTTTCAAGATCATTTTTACTGTTTTGAAGATATTTCATCATTGATCAAGTATTCTCTGTAATTTGTTTAAATCAATGATTTTCTTTCACGTTTTCTTCATTGATTATATCATATATATCAAATTTAACACTATTAATTACTTTAGTGAAAGCAAATTCACTTTTGCTTTCACTAAAGTGTCCACTATCAAATCCAATATTCAACTTATACCAAAAATATGAGTATCTATAATATAATTACTACATTTTTCAATGGTTTCAATGGTTTTTGCAACTATTAAAACTTTTTAACCTCATAAAACAATGACTAAATATTATTCCAGATGTGTAAATCTCAAATATATTTTTTATCTGTATATTTGAACTAAGATAGTATTTTGTTATTTTATTGGAATATGCTTAAATATCCAATGTAACTGTTAAATAAGTAAATTATTTTATGTTTATTAAGTTTATAATACTAAATATTTTAATAAATTCTATAATTAATGAATTTTTAACAAATAGAATTAAAAACTTGAATATTAACTTCCAGAAAACGAATTTATTTTGCCAATAATTTAACAGAATGAAAATTTTAAGAATTATATAAATTTAATGCAATATCTGTAAAAAATCTTATAGTTTTTACATGATTATAGCCATATTTGTTTGACGTGATTATAGCCATGTTTGTATAATGACATGATTATAGCCATGTTATGTTTAAATTTAAAAGTCACATGGCATTCAACAGTGCTGAAATTCAAAACCCAATAGCAAGAAATAGGCTAAATAGGTAATAACTATCATAAACTATTTTACTATATCTATGAGTTAATTATAAACTTATTAAGTTTAGACCTCTAAAAAAATACAAGGAATCCACAAGCACTTTAAGCAGGAAAAATATACAGTTTTATTATTACTGTCCGACTAGCTTAGCTGCGACCATCAATGCAAGTACGTGTGCACTAACTGAATGAGTCCAGTGACAAAATAGGGATGACAGCTTCCCACATAGATGTTTACAAATGCAAGATAGCTGAAGTTGAATGGAAGTTTATTGTAATGTCGAATGCTAAATGATTAGTTTTGACGTTGGAAATAGTATATTTAACAGAACTTAATATAATATTAATTCAATAATTCCCACCTGTCATTATACCAACTGCGACTCTCCCTTTCGCGTTTCGACTCATCCACCTTAACTAGGCACAGCTTTCGTGGACAGACAAAAGATATTTAGTATTAAATATCTAATAATAAAATTGTATATATTTTCCTTGTATCTATAAGTCTATAAGTTATATTTATATTGATGCATTTTGAATCTTTTAACATCAGTAGGTAAAATAGGAGTGACTTCTTGGTATTCAAGAACCAATTAAAATTTTTTACATTGAAATTAATGGAAAATGAGTGTCCAATTTAAAAATTTTTTCCTAACAAACTGTTTTAATAACTCCATAGTCTTCGTAAACTGGGGATGTCTGTATTTATATTTCCAAATTTTATTATTATTATTATTATTATTATTATTATTATTATTATTAAATAATTTTCAAATTAGCATCAATAAAAACAATATTTATATATATTCCTCAAACTAGAGTATTTAACTTTATTAAAAAACATCTAAAAATGCATGGACAATATATATTTTATGTTCATGAAAACATTTTATATTTGTCATTATCTAAACTTGAAAGCTTTTCAACAGCACAATTTGTCATTCTTAATATATACAATAGAATGTAAAAGACTATAACTGTCATTTTGTCGTATTTATAGGATATATTTTATAAAGTTAATAAAGTGATATTTTTATAGCATTGACATATCAATTTCTATTATTTATATTGCTAAATGTTGTTATAACCCTGCTCCTTTTTATTTTTTGCAGTTTATTTATTTTTAATACTTACAGCTAATTCTCAACTTAGCTGCAATATTTCATCAATAAATAAGTTTATTAATAAATGTTATTTTTTATTTTATTAATTTCTAAAAACTATTTTATCATTAAATTTTAAATTGAGATAAATTTTTCACTTCTTTAAAACCAATAACATTATTCTTTTCTTTAAAATATCTTTAACTCACTCAACCTTGATATATCACCTCAAAATTTAACTTCAAACAATCTCTGATTGATGGTTTTCCGACAATGGACTGAATATAATGAAAATCCATTTCATTTTTTTCTTTAAATCAACAAGCAAATAAATAAATAAATTGAGAGAAATGAAAAACAAAATAAAAATATGATTTAGTGAAATGGCTTGAATGTCTGAAAGTTAAATTGTGATACAATTCATCATAAACAGAATTACATAGTTTAGAATTTTTTATTATTTTACAGCCAATTTCTCAGTACAGAAATAAAAATGTTATTGAGAATATAACATTCTTAATATATTATACTAAAAAGAAAATAACTTTTCCTATTGTTTTTTAATGTTTTATTTTAATTTTGTTTTATTAATTGATTAAAGAAGTATGCTAATCTATGATTTAAGAAATTCTATTGATATATTTTTATGTAATAGATATTAAACAAACATAGAAGGTATGCTTACAGATATTTGTATATAGTAATGCTAATTAAAATTACTGAAGCAGATTTTAATATAATACATTGAATTAACATTAATCCTCAATTGGCATAATCAAGTCCTTGTTAATTGATTTAGGGGATTATTAACTGGCCCAAAATAAGTGGAATTCTGGGCTAATTAATAACCTCATAAATAAATTTTAACAATTTAAGACAAAAAATAATAATATGCCGACTATAATTTTTTACAACTAAACACTAATTTAGTATATCTTTCAAATAAGTATCATATATTAAAGCATTAAACTAAATTTTATCTAGTTTTAATAAATAACCTACTTTAATCAAAACTAATTCATATAATTTTGATAAAAAAATTTTTGTGTGTATAATAGGTTCAGTATATGATTCATCTTGCTTTATACCAACTCCAATATAATCATTTTAAATTAAATAAATTTATTTAACAATTAAACTATTTGAAAGCTTGTAAATAAAATAATATAACAAATTTAATGAAATAGAAAATTGACAGTCATTGTTTATTATAGGAAAAAAACCCATCACAGATACTATAATCATTCTATGTGCAATCACTTTAGATCACAGATCAACTTTGACTTAATCAGTTCTTGTTAAAAAACTAAAAAAAATAATAATTTTGCTTGACAACTAATCCCAAACTAATTGAAAGAAACTGAGCAGATGAGATATTTCGGGCATCTAATTAAAAAATCAAGAAAATGCTAGTTAATGGTTGTTAACCTGTAAAGTATGTGTATGGTTTTTTATTTCAGTTGATAATTTTTATATTTTGCCATAAAAAAAATAAAACATTATTTTTAATATTTTAAGAAGATTAGTAGATAAATATATTTAATGATTAGTAAAAAATTTAGCAAATAATGAAGTTAGCGGAATAAAATTCACAACTGACATTTATTCTAAAAATATTTATTTCAAATTTATTATTTTAGAAAAAAATTAAAAATATGACCATGTCCTCATTTAGGGAGAAAATTAATATTTTAATTATATTAATAATCACTATCTAAATATATTTATTTTGATTCTGTTTTCCAGAACAAATACTATATTAAAATTTGGATTAATGATTTCAATTATTAAAGAACAACAGTATAGTATTAAATTTCTGAGAAATATAACATACAAACTGTAACTGATCAACTCTAATTGCATCTTATTTTAAGAATTAAACTGAAAGATAATAATCTTCATAACAAATATCATTTTACTTTATTATTTTATATTTAACATAGTTTATACAGTAATAATTCTTTGAAAATTGTACATCTTAAGTTTTTCTTTACATTACTGTTTGAAACATTAATTAATAAATATATTTTTATAATTTTTCTTTTTTTAATTATAAAAATACAGTAATCATATTTCATCTGCGAGAGGGATAATAAGATTGACATAAACAAAACCGATATACTCCCTTTTTTCCTTTTATAATACAGTTTCAAATCAAGCACACTTGGCAGTGAGAACTAAATAAAGTTTAATTAATAAACAAAAGTACTTTCGGTAATTATGTTTACCATCATCAGTTGTACATTCGATTAAAAATAGAACAAAGGAATAACAATTTGAAAATAAGTTTAAACATTAAAATAGTTATATAAATGTATGAATAAAATAACAAACTAAAATTATAAGACTAAGACATATTAATTAACAGTATGGGTGGAGAGTTAAAAATAATCATAATGCACATTTTTTAATTGCGTATTTCCAGGCATTACTAAGGCCATCCGGTTGCCTAATATTAATGATGTTACCCGTTTTACTACCTTTTAAAATTTTGATCTTCTCTGTAGTTGGTAGAGCCTTGTGATCTCGTACTTCTTTAATGACACACGCTTCATGCCAAAGAATGTTTTTCTCATAAGCTCTTATCGCTAATGTGGTGTTGAAGTTACCTTTCGAAATATCTGCCTTATGTTCGGCTAATCTATCTTTAAAATTAAGTACTTGGTAGAGCCTTGTGATCTCGTACTTCTTTAATGACACACGCTTCATGCCAAAGAATGTTTTTCTCATAAGCTCTTATCGCTAATGTGGTGTTGAAGTTACCTTTCGAAATATCTGCCTTATGTTCGGCTAATCTATCTTTAAAATTACGTGCCGTTGCTCCGACATATGTTTCGATTTTGTTATCACTATTATTTTGTATGGGGATTTTGTAAATCCGAGATTTATACTCTATTGCTCTTTTAGACTTGTCGTTTCTAAGCAAATTGAAGATTGTAGGGTCCCCTCTTAAAGGTAAGTGTTTTATTAGTTGATTTAAGCATAGACTTAATTGAGCTGTTGGAATGCAGTTTAAAAGGCAAAGGAACTCGACTCTGGGGGTTAAGCAATTGCATGACAGCTGAGGAGGGCCCTGGTTGGCTGGTGTGTATTGACTGTAAAAGGAACTTGCTTTCAATCTTTCGGTATATTCTTTGCTTAAATTTGTCATTATAACCGAATTTGCGACCTAAGCTAAATATTCTACAAATTTCTTTATTCCTTAAAAGATTATTACTGCAGTGCGTGAATGACCTCGTGAAGTAAGAAGTAAAAGCCAATTTCTTAAAGGCCCAGGGGTCATGGGACCATTTATGTATAACAACAGGGGTGGTAGTTGGTTTAACAAAAACGGTGAATTTGGGCTAACACTTAAACTTACACAGACCAACCAAACAACAGTAAATTTCCTGGATATCAAGATAACATTGTCAGATAATACTTTTCTTACTACCGTTTTTGTTAAACCAACTACAACCCCTGTTATTATACCTAAATGGTCCTATGACCCCCTGGGCTTTTAAGAAATCGGCTTTTACTTCTTACTTCATGAGGTCATTCACACACTGCAGTAATAATCTCTTAAGGAATAAAGAAATTTGTAGAATATTTAGCTTAGGTCGCAAATTCGGTTATAATGACAAATTTGTGCAAAGAATATACTGAAAGATTGAAAGCAAATTCTTTTTACAGTCAACACACACCAGCCAACCAGGGCCATCCTCAGCTGTCGTGCAATTGCTTAACCCTCAGAGTCAAGTTCCTTTGCCTTTTAAACTGCATTCCAACAGCTAAATTAAGTCTGTGCTTAAATCAACTAATAAAACAAATACCTTTAAGAGGGGCCCTACAATCTTCAATTTGCTTAGAAACGACAAGTCTAAGAGAGCAATAGAGTATAAATCTGGGGTTTACAAAATCCCCATACAAAATAATAGTGATAACAAAATCAAAATATATGTATTTTAAAGATAGATTAGCCCAACATAAGGCAGATATTTCAAAAGGTAACTTCAGCACCGCATTAGCGATAAGAGCTTATGAGAAAAACATTAATGTTCTTTGGCATGAAGCGTGTGTCATTAAAGTAGTATGAGATCACAAGGCTCTACCAACTACAGAGAAGATCGAAATTTTAAAAGGCAGTAAAATGGGTAACATCATTAATATTAGGCAAGCGGA